>AWOL01S0014614.1:413109-446138 GCA_000715115.1 Nicotiana otophora
TATATATATATATATAGATATATAACTGGAAAAACAACCAACTCTCGGCATGTACAAGTAAAATATCCAGCTCAGAGTATATAGAACTCCCAAAACCTTGTAGTTACAATCCACAAGCTCTAAGGATGTACTAAATAAATCTATACATCAAAGTCTAAGAGAATAGCATAAAGACAACATAATAAGGAAAATATACCTTGAACTCTCCAAGCAACAGCACACACTCTACTATCGAGGCTGATAAGATGTGCCTAGGTCTGCACAAAAACATGTGCATAAGCGTACTATAATCACACCACAACGGTACTCAGTAAGTGCCAAGCCTAACCTCGGTAGTGTAGTGATGAGGTCAGTTCAGGGCCCTGCAGGAAAAAACAAGTAAGGAAGAAAATGAAATGGTAATAATAATGACAGGTTAATAAACAATAGGAATGTACGGAAAAGCAACAACACAGGAAAACAAGAAGATAATTACAACACATAAGGAAACGAATGTCCTACATGTAAAATAACAATAACAACAACAATAAACACGGGAAATAGATGAAAACATTAACTGCACGGCAGAAACCTCGAGCCACAATAACAACCTGCATGGAAGAAACCTCATGCCAAATCAAACTTCGCAAGGAAGAACCTCGTGCTAGTCACATTTTGCACGGAGGAAACCTTGTTCCAATCACACTCCGCACGAAAACAACTTCGTGCCAATAAGACTCTGCACAGAAGAAACCTCGTGCCAATAACACTCGGCACAGAAGAAACCTCGTGCCAATAACACTCGGCATAGAAGAAACCTCGTGCCACAACCAAACAGTTATCTCAACAAGAATCACAAAAAGTTAGCACGTAGTAAATGAAACAATGATAACTCAAGTAGGGAATCCTACAATTAAAGAGCGAATACGGAACTGAGAAAGCAGGTAATTCAACTAAGCATGTTGTACCAATTGCAATTAAGAGGTGAGACACGTAGACATATGAAATTAGGCTAAAGATGATGACTACACATGCTAGAATAACTCAATTAAAGCATAATATGAAACTACTTAGCAAAAAACTGGAATTTCAATATTTAGCCTGTGTGCGCACCCGTCACCTCGCGTACACGACACTCACATAAAACAAACTATCACAAAAATACTAAATCCAAAGGGGATTGCCCTCACATAATGTTAGAGAAGTCACTTACCTCAAACCAAGCTCAAACAGTCAATCGGAATGCCTTTCACTCGACTTTTCGACTCCAAAAAGCCCAAATCTAGCCAAAAGAAATTGCACACTATAAATATAACTATAAGAATCTAATCTAAATAATGAAATTATGACTTTAACAAAGAATTCGAAAATCGCCCCAAAAGGCCGACCCGGGCTCACGTATCAAAATAGGGTAAAAGTAACAAAATCCTAACACGCGTTCATTCACGAATCCATCCATACCAAAATTACTCAAATCTGATATCAACATCTGGACCAAAACCTCAAAAGTTAGCATAAGAACTTTCTCCATTTTCCCTGAATTGTCCACCCCAAATCACTAATTTAATGATGTAATCAAAGGCATAATCATGGAAATTAACCAAAATTAGGTAAGAATCATTGACCCCAAACACCCACGTGAAAATCTCTCTAAGAATCGCCTTCCATCGAGCTCTGAAATTAATTTTTTTTATGAACTCAAACCTTCATGTTTTGAACATTTAAATCTGCCTAGTGATCCTTAATCGCGATCGCGGAAATTGCCTTGCGATCACGAAGCACAACTCAGCTGCCCCAGAATGTGCACCTACGTGAACGCGACTCCACACCTGCGATCACATACCACTTATTCCTTAGAACTACGCAATCGTGTCCTTCCTCACGTGACTGCAAAGAACAGAAGTGTGAACTCCACTGCCGCCTCACCTATTCTTCGCGAACGCGGCCTAGCCCACGCGTTTGCGATGCACTAGTTCCCCAAACTACGTGATCGCATACCATTTCTAGAGATTGCACTAAACAAAGATCACAACTTCTCCAACTAGCCTACGCAATCGTGGACCTTCCCACATGATCGCGTATAAGGAAACCATAAATTCTTCTGCAGATTTCCAAGTCCAAAATTGATCCGTTAACCATGTGAAACTCACCCAAGGCCCCCAAGGCCTCAACCAAACATACCAACAAGTCCTAAAACCACATACAAACTAATTCAAGACCTCAAATCAGATCAAACAACATAAAATATATGAATCGCACCCAATCAAGGCCTACAAAAACTATGTAAATTCCAACTTCTGCAAACGATGCCGAAACCTATCAAAACATGTCCGACTAACCTCAAATTGCTCACACAAGTCACATTTGTCATTACGGACCTACTCCAACTTCTGGAATCAGAATCCGACCCCGATATCAAAAAGTCCACTCCCAGTCAAAATTCCACCAATTTCCAACTTTCATCAATTAACGCTGAAATCACCTACAGCCCTCCATTCCGAAGTCGTCTTCACATAGGTCAAGCTACAGTAAATTCTTACATCTGAAACTTCACGCTTAAGGACTATGTGTCCCATTCCACTCAGAAACTCTCCCGAAATCGAAACCACGCACCCCGGCAAGTCAAGTAACTATAAAATGAAATAGAGGGAGCAATAAATAGGGGATCCGGGCTCATACTCTCAAAACGACCGGCCGGGTCGTTACACTAAAACTTTCTAGGGGTATTTGTAGTGATTTATTTCCTAAGGTTTGAGCATATTGCGAAGGTCTAGGGATTATGGAAGAGCAAGGTAAATGAGTATAGAGACATACTTGAAGCGGTGAAAAGATGAGGGTAATGGCTGCGCATATCATGCTCGGTCTCCCAAGTCGCCTCCTCGACTGCGTAACACCTCCACTGAACCTTCGCTGAAGCAATGTGCTTAGACCTAAACTTTCGAACCTGCCTGTCCAAGATGGCCACCGACTCCTCAACATAAGTCAAATCCTTGTCCAACTGGACTGAGATAAAATCTAACAGATAGGACGGATCGCTATGGAACTTTCTGAACATAGAAACATGGAATACTGGCTGAACTCTTGATATACTAGGAGTTAAGGCAAGCTCATAAGAAACCTCCCCAACTCGCTGCAACACCTCAAACGGGCCAATAAACCTTGGGCTGAGCTTGCCCTTCTTTCCGAACCTCATAACACCCTTCATAGGGGAAAACCGGAGCAAGACCCGCTCCCCAACAATGAATGCAACATCGTGAACCTTTTGATCCGCAAAACTCTTATGTATGAATTGGGGTGTACGGAGTCGATCTTGAATAACTTTAACCTTTTCCAAAGCATCATGAACCAAGTCTGTACCCAATAGCTTAGCGTCTCCCGGCTCGAACCAACCCACTAGAGACCGACACTACCTACCATACAAAGCCACTTATAGGGCAATCTGAATGCTCGACTGATACCTGTTGTTATGGGAAAAATCCGCAAGTGGAAAGAACTTATCCTAAGAACCCCAAAACTCCATCACACATGCACAGAGTATATCCTCCAGTATCTGAATGGTGCGCTCGAACTGTACGTCTGTCTGCAGGTGCAATGCTGTGCTCAACTCAACCTCGAGTACGGCCCTCCAGAACCGCGATGTAAACTACGTGCCCCGATCAGAGATGATGGATACCGGCACACCATGAAGCCTATCAATCTTGCGGATATACACTCGAGCCATCTGCTCGGAAGAATAAGTAGGCATCACTGATATGAAATAAGCCGACTTGGTCAACTTATCCATAATTACCCAAACTACATCGAACTTCCTCTATGTCTGTGGGAGCCCAACAACAAAATCCATAGTGATCTGCTCCCACTTACACTCAGGAATCTCTAGCTTCTAAAGAAATCCACCTGGCCACTGATGCTCATACTTCACCTGCTGGCAATCTAGGCTCCGAGCTACATACTCTACTATGTCCTACTTCATTATCCTCAAACAATAATGTTTCCTCGAGTACTGATACATCTTCACCGCACCTAGATGAATGGAGTACGTAAATTGTGAGCCTCCTGGAGAATCAACTCCCGCAAACCATCTACATTGGGCACACATATCCTATCCCGCATCCTCAATGCGTCATCATCTCCAATAGTGACCTCATTGGCATCACCGTGCCAAACCGTGTCCTTAAGGACAAGTAGATAGGGGTCATCATATTGACGCTCTCTGCTACGATCATCAAGAGAAGACTGAAAAACCACACAAGCTCAAACTCGACTCGGCTCAGAAACATTTAATCTAACAAAATTGTTGGCCAAGGCCTGAACATCCAATGCCAATGGCCTCTCTGCTGCTAGTAGATATGCGAAGCTGCCCAAACTCTCTAACCAGCGACTCAAGGCATCGGCCAACACATTGGCCTTATCAAAATGGTATAGAATAGTGATATCATAGTCCTTAAGCAGGTCTAACCACCTCCGCTGATGCAAGTTAAGATCCTTCTGTTTGAATAGATGTTGCAGACTACGATGATCGATGTAGATCTCACAAGGGACACCATACAAATAGTGCTGCCAAATCTTCAAGGCATGAACAATAGCTTGTAACTGAAGGTCATAGACATGATAGTTCTTCTCATGAACCATCATTTGTCTAGATGAGTAGTCAATCACCCCACTATCCTGCATCAACATAGTGCCGAGACCAATACGCGATGTATCACAATACATAATAAGACCCTGAACCTGTAGGCAATATCAATACTGGGGTTGTAGTCAAAGAAGTCTTGAGCTTTTGAAAGCTCTCCTCACACTTCTCTGTCCACCTGAACGGAGCACTCTTCTGGGTCAGCCTTGTCATAGGTTCTGCAATAGATGAGAAACCTTCTACAAATCGACTGTAATACCCCGCCAAACCAACAAAACTCTGGAACTTCGTAGCTGAGGACGCTCTAGGCCAACTGTACATTATTTCAACCTTCTTCGGAGCCACCTTGATCCCCTCACTCGACACTACGTGACCCAAAAATGCCATTGAATCTAGCCAGAACTCACACTTTGACAATTTTGCATATAACTTGTTTTCAATAAACACAATAAAGAATGAGTCAATATATGGCCGGAATACATTGTGCATCAAGTGCATGAATGTTGTTAGGGCATTGGACAGCCCAAAAGACACCACAAGGAACTTGTAGCGACCATACCGAGTCCGAAAAGCAGTCTTCGGGATATTTGGCTCCCGGATCTTCAGCTCATGAGAGCCAGAACGCAAGTCAATCTTGAAAAAACCTCTGACACCCCATAACTGATCAAATAGATCATCAATACGAGTAAAAAGATGCCTATTCCTCACTGTAACTTTGTTCAAATGGTGATAATCAATACATATGCGCATAGAACCATCCTTCTTCTTCACAAACAAGACTGGAGCACCCCAAGGCGACACACTGGGCTAAATGAAGCCCTTGTCAAGAAACTCTTGCAACTACTCCTTTAACTCTTTCAACTCTGGTTGGGTCATAGGGTATGGATGAATAGATATGGGTCGAGTGCCGCTACCAAATCAATACAAAAGTCGATATCCTTATCAGACAGCATGCCCGGAATATCTGCTGGAAATATATCGGGATAATCCCTCATTAACGGGACTGACTCAACGGTATGAGTATCAACACTGACATCTCTCGCATAAGCTAGATATGCATCACACCCCTTCTCAACCATTCAATGAGCCTTTAGAAATGAAATAACTCTAATAGGAGTATAATATAAGGTACCTCTCCACTCTAACTGTGGTAATATTGGCATAGCCAGTGTCACGGTCTTGGCGTGACAATCAAGAATAACATAATAGGGAGACAACCAGTCCATGGCCAAAATAATATCAAAGTCTACAACACTAAGTAATAATAAATTGGTTCTGGTGTCAAAACCACTAAGAACAACCAAACACAACCGATACACACAGTCAACAGCTATGAAATCTCCCTCAAGTGAAGAATCAAAGACATGAGAACTCAAAGAATAATGTGATACACCCAAATACTAAGAAACATAAGATGACACATAGGAATAAGTGGATCCTAGATCAAATAAGATTGATGCATCTCTATAACAGACTAGAACAATACCTGTAATGACTGAGTAGGATGCAACTGCCTTTGTTCAAGCAGGAAGAGCATAATATCTGGCATGGCCTCCCCCTCTAGGGCGACCTTTACCTGCCCGACCTCCACCTCAAGTTGGCTGAGCAGGTGGAGTGGTAGTTGTTGCTGGAACCGTAGCCTAAGGAACTAATAGAGCACACGGAGCCTGAGTAGTCTGTGGAGGTGCACCCCTCCTAAGTCTGGGGAAATCCCTCACAATATGACGAGTGTCACCACACTAAAAATAAGCTCTTGAAGGATGTGACTGTTATGGTTGGCTCGGTCCTGATTGGCTAGACTGACTACAGAAATCACTCCGTGTAGGTGGTGCGATACACACTGGCGGGCCCTGCTAATCTGATACTAGGGTTGATCCCCTCGATAAATTGATGGACCCGTTCTTTAATAGTAGCAACCAAGGTTGGTACATACCTAGCAAAATCACCGAACCTGACCGCAGAATCTGACACGGTCATAGAACCCTAGTGCAACTGCTCAAACTCTACGCGCCATGCATCTCTGAGACTCTAGGGAACATACTCCGTCAAAACCATATCCGAGAACTTAGTCCAAGTGAGTGATGCTGCGTCGGCCGAACTACCCAACTCATATGCACGCCACCACTGATAAGTTTCTCCTTAAGCTATAATGTAGTAAAATAAACCCCGCTACACTCCGCTACACCTATAGTACGGAGGATACGGTGGCATTTCTCAAGAAAACACTAGGCATCCTCAGATGTCAAGCCACTAAAAGTAGGACTGTGGTACTTCTTATACCTCTCGATTTAGCGTTGTTCATCCTCAGAAACTGCTGCCCTAACCTCGGGATGGTCTGGTGCTACCGACGACACTGGTATGACCTCTGGAACCTGGTCAACCTGAACCTGCTTCTCTGGGGTACGGGCGGCAGGAGTCTCTACTCCTCCCTCGGCCTGAGATGTGGCAAGAGCAAGTGGGATCAACCCTGCCTGGCCTAAGGTGCCGAACATGCTCAGAAATAGGGCAAGGGTCTCCTGAAGAGCTGCTGCAGTAACAGGCGTCTCAGGTGCCTTCTCTTTAACTACAGCTACTGGTGTCTCCTGTGCTTCAGCTTGTGGGTTTTCTGGCGGCACCACGTAGACGTCCTTAGCCTCTACCTCGGACCCGGCCTCTCGCAGCTCTAGAAGGGGGTGTGTGTGCCTGGTCTTCTGATCTGGCTGTACGTGCCATTACTATCTGTGAGAGAGTAGAAAGACAAGAGTTTATAATCATAAAGTCAACAACTTCGGACGATAAGGAATCAAATTAGAGAAATATTTCCTAACGGTTCCATAGCCTCCCGAAAATAGGTACAGTTGTCTATGTTTCGATCTATGAGACTCTACTAAACCTGCTTGTGACCCATAACACCTGTGAACCTAGCGCTCTGATACCAACTTGTCACGACCCAACTTTCCTTCCGTTAGATGTTGTGACGGCACCTAGTCTCTAACACTATGTAAGCGTAACAAATGTGAACGACTAAACCTCTACACCAATAGGTATATATATATAACTGGAAGATAAGATTGGGTTGCTCTAGTGGTGAGCACCCTCCACTTCCAACCAAGAGGTTGTGAGTTCGAGTCACCCAAAGAGAAATGTGGGGAGTTCTTGGAGGGAGGGAGCCGAGGGTCTATCGGAAACAACCCCTCTACCCCGGGGTAGGGGTAAGGTCTACGTACAATCTACCCTCCCCAGACCCCACTAGTGGGATTATATTGGGTTGTTGTTGTTTGTTATTGTATATATTTATATATATATATATATAACTGGAAAACAAACTGCTGCACGACATGTACAAGTAAAATCTCCAACTCAGAGTATAAATAACTCCCAAACCCAATAGTTACAAGCCACAAGCTCTAAGGAAGTACTAAATGACTCAATACATCAGAGTCGAAGAGAATAGCAAAAAGATAACATAATAAGTATAGAGGGGGACTTTGCCAGATATACCTTGAAGTCTCCAAGCAGCAGCACACACTCTACTATCGAGGCTGATAAGATGTACCTGGGTCTGCACAAAAACATTTGCAGAAGCGTAGTATGAGTACACCGCAACGGTACTCTGTAAGTGCCAAGCCTAACCTCGGTAAAGTATTGACGAGGTCAGTTCAGGGCCCAACATGAATGTAAGCAGTAAGGCAGAAAACGAAATGGTAATAATAATGACAGGTTAATGAACAATAAAAATGTACGAAAAAGCAACAACACAGGAAGTCAAGAAGACAATTACAACATATAAGGAAACAAATATCCTACAAGTCAAAGAACAACAACAACAACAACAAACAACGCATCAATTAGATTAAAATAGTAACCGCACGGCAGAAACCTCGTGCAACAATAAAAACCCACACGGAATAAACCTTGTTCCAATCACACTCCGCATGAAAGAAACCACATGCCAAATCAAACTCTGAACGGAAGAACCTCGTGCTAATCACACTCCGACGGAGGAAATCTCGTTCCACTCACACTCCGCATGGAAGAAACCTCATGCTAATAACACTCTGCACGGATGCAACCTAGTGCCAATAACACTCCACACAAGAAGAAACCTCGTGCCACAACCAAACAATCATCTCAAGAAGAATCCCGAAAAGTCAACACGTAGTAAATGAAACAATGATAAATCAAGCAGGGAGTCCTAATGTTAAAGTGCGAATACGGAACCATGGAAGCAGGCAATTCAACTAAGCATGTTATACAAATTGCAATTAATAGGTGAGACACGTAGACATGTAAAATTAGGCTAAAACATGTTGACTATGTGTGCTAGAATAACTCAATTAAAGCATAATAGGAAACTACTTTGCAAAAAATGCAATTTCAACATTGAGTCCTTGTACACAATCGTCACCTCACGTACACAACACTCACATATCACAAACTGTCACAACAGTACCAAATTCTAAGGGGATTCCCCCCCCCCTCCCCCACATGGTTAGACAAGACACTTACATCAAACCAAGCTCAATCAGTCAATCAGAATGCCTTTCACTCGAAAATCCGAGTCCGGACGGCCTAAATCTAACCGAAAGCAATTGCATACTATAAGAAACTAATCTAAATAATGAAATTATGACTTTAACAAAGAATTGGAAAATCGCACCAAAACGTCGACCCGAGCCCACATCTCGGAATCGTGTAAAGGTTACAAAATCCGAATCAAAATCTCGACCAATATTACTCAAATCCGATATCAAAATCTCGACCAAAACCTTAAATTTGGCCTAAGAACTTTCTCCACTTTCCCCAATCTTTCCACCCCAAATCACTAACTAAATGATGAAATCAAAGGCATAATCGTGAAAATTAACCAAAACTAGGTAAGAATCACTAACCCCAAACACCCACATGAAACTCTATACAAGAATCGCCTCCCACCGAGCTCGCAAATCAATTTTGGTGTTATGAACTCAAACCCTCATGTTTTGAACATTTATATCTGTCGTGTGATCCTTAATCGTGATCGTGGAAATTGCCTCTCAATCACGAAGCACAACTCAGTTGCCCCAGATATTAAGCATACGCAAACGCATCTCCACACCTTTGATCGCATACTACTGATTCCTTTGACCTACACGAATGTGTCCTTCCTCACTCGACTGCAAAGAACAGAAGTGTGAACTTCACTGCTGCCTCACCTCCTATTCGCGAATGCGGCATAGCAAACGCGTTCGCAATGCACTATTTCCCCAACCTCAGCGATCGCGTACCATGGATGGCGATCGCACTGAACAAACATCATAGTTTCTCCAACTAGGCAACGTGATCATGGACCTCCCACATGACCGAATATAAGGAAACTATAACCGGACACCAGAAATTCTTCAGCAGTCTTCCCAGTCCAAATTTGATCCGTTAACCATTGAAAACTCACCCGATGCCCTGTAGCCTCAACCAAACATACCAACAAGTCCTAACACCTCATACGAACTCAGTTAAGCCCTCAAGTCATAGCAAAAATTATCAGAAACACGAATCACATCCCAATCCAGGCCTATAGAAACTAAGAAAATTCTAACTTCTACAAACGATGCCGAAACATATCAAAACACTTCCAATTGTCCTCAAATTTTGCACACAAGTCACATTTGACATTACAGACCTACTCCAACTTCTGAAATCGAAATATGAGCCCGATATAAAAAATTTCACTATCGGTCAAACTTCTTAGAATTTCATCATTTTCTAACTTTCGCCAATTAATGCTGAAATGACCTACGGTCCTCCAAATTAGCCTACGGAAACGCTTCTAAGATAAAAATCACCATACGGAGCTATTGGAACCAACAAAACTCCATTCCATAGTCGTCTTCACACAGGTCAAATTACGGTTATTTCTTACAACTCAAACTTCACACTTAGGGACTATGTGTCCCATTCCATTCAGAAACTCTCCCGAACCCGACACCACGCACTCCGGCAAGTCAAGTAACAATAAAATGAAATAGAAAGTGTAATAAATAGGGGGTCAAGGCTCATACTCTCAAAACGACCGGCCGAATTATTACACTAAAGCATTCTACTGGTATTTGTAGTTATTTATTACCTAAGGTTTGAGATTATTATGAAGGTCTAATGATTAAGGAAAAGCATGGTAAACTTGTGAGGGTGTGGTTATTATTTAAGTTGTTTTACTAGAGGAGGGGTGTATTGCAACTTTAGATGACACATAGTTGGAGATAATTATATTGCCATTGATCTGAGTCATGTAGAAAAGGCTGCTAAATTTCAAAGGTATAGAAGAAGTATTCATGGTCGCATTCATCTTATTTTAACAGATTTATTAATGGGATTTTGAACTTGACCCAATGCCTAAATGTGCTAATTTGAGGAAGTGGGCCTCAAACGATAAAGTAATGCTCAGAGTTTAATTCAACTCTGACCTGCATCTGGGCCAACTATTATGTCCCAAATCAAAGATGTCATCAATACATAAATTAGCAAATAAGAGACGGTAAAAACTTGTTTACAAATTACATTCACGGATTACAGATGTACCCACTCGAATAATCAATTGCATGTGATTACATTACTAATGAGTGAATATAACACTTGACTTATTTTAATTTACAAAGTACATGTGCTACTAATTAGAAGAAATGCCTCCTAACATTGCTTCTAGAAATGTGTTATTACTTTTGCTAAATCCTGACCAGTTTTGCGAACTGCTTTGTCTTAATGTTGTCTACTAGTGAAAGAAAACATGTTTAGAACTTGTGAGACTTCAAATCAAATAAACTAGTGGCCAGGTCTATGACTCTTAGCTCATGATTAACTCATCTGTATTATTCTTATACAAACTAATTTACATATAACAGAAATCAATTACTAACAAATAACTACTAGTGAAGGAAATTTAATGTTCTATAACATCCATTTACTCAGGTCTCATGATTTGTATCCTTAAAATCATGTGATCTATAGGCTCGTAAGATATTAGAAATAACATAACATAAAACAATTTTGATTCAAGGAAAACAACTACATTCAACAATTAATTTGCATTGATTCGAGTCGAGATTTTAGTTTTATGGATTAAGATGTACCTTGGGATGTAGGTAAGAAGAAAATTAAGCAATATGAGAAAACTAGAACTCAACAACAAAGAAATTAGCAAATCAACAGAGATTCTAGTGACAACTTCAATTTTAATTCTGAAAGCAGCTTGAAAACCCAGATAGTATAGCAGAGATCAGAGTCTATTTGGATTTATTTTTGTTTTTTTTTTACTTTTGTTTTTCAAATTTGAGTTTTAATTCTCCAAATATCTCTCAGATGCTTTTGTGTACTACTAAATGCGTGTGTGAGACGAGTAGTGATGAATGAAGTGATAAAATGGGTGAGAATGAGCGTGTATCAATGAAATCAGCTGAGGTCTGTGTGTGTTGTTATATAGAAATTGAGAGAATATATTTCAATTATTTTTTTTAAATTCCTATAAATTCTACTATTTACCTACTAATCAGTACCCGACCCTTTTTTCTCTTCTTTTCTTTGCAACTTAGTCCTTACTTCCCTATTCTGGAACCATCCTAAATCGCTAACAAATTTATTCACTAAGTTTGTGTTTTTCAAATGCCCCTTTATGTTTATAGAAATTACAAATAACTATAACAAGAAATTCAACGAAGTTGCATAGGTTCGTGGTATCAATTGTGACTTGTGTGCAAAATATGAGGTCAATCGGAAGTGATTTGAGATGTTTCGGCGTTGTTTATCACGTATTATGCAATGCCAAACATATAGAATGATTGTTGAGAAAATATTATAGCTAAATGTGAAAACATAAACTAACCTAGAAAGCAAATAAAATGATCAATGGCTACAAGCATGGGTGCATCGGGATTTACACTCAAGTAACGATCCAATATATTTTACAATTTTATAAATATAAATGAGTTTATTATTTATTAGACTCGGATAATAATTCTATATTAGCTTCTCTCGAAGCCTAATAAAATTTCCTAATTGAATTATCCCTAAAACAATTAAGAGATTAAGCACACCCGAATATGGATACAAGTAGTTCATTCCTATCCCTAGGTAGAATCTATAAAGTGAGGGTTAACGCCTCAAATTCTTGTTAATTAATCTTTTTCAACCCCAAACTATGTTTCCCAAAATTAATTCGAAGTAAATGGGCAAGTCCTAGGGTTAGCTAATCCCTTTGGAAACATTCAAGAACAAGAATAATCAAAGAAACAACAACTCGCTTCATAATAAATAAAAATCTTTCAAAATATAAGCACAACAAGGTATTTAATCCACACTTTAACTATGAGTATTTCCATAACCAAGATTCAAGTGTTGGAAATAAATACTACACACTTCGATATATAATACAAAGCAAGTAAATGAAGAAATGAGCATAAAGGAGTAAGAAATTCTCACCAAAAAACTTCAAATCTTCAAGATCCAAGTGTATGTGCAAGAACCCTAGCTTCCAAGACTTGGTCTCTCTAGTATATGGACTGAAAATAAGCCAAAGATTCTCCAAGATATGATATTCTTCCGTATTTGTTGTTTTGGAGTTGAGAAAATGTGAAATACCAATACTGCCTAGGTCAGAGACTCGTTGACCGCACCTGCGGAAAGATCTTCGCAGGTTCGGCTCCGCAAATGCGGACCTTCAATCGCAAATGCGTGAACTCAGTAGATTTTGCGTACTCCGCAGATGCGGATAACCCATCGCAGTTGCGAGCCCGTGTAAAATTTCCTTGCTCCGCAGATGCGAACCAAATAGTTGCACTAGCGACTCCGCAGGTGCAGAGGTTTTGCCGCCGATACGATCCAAGTGAAGTTTAACTCCGCAGATGCAGCTTTTCAGCTCGCATATGTGATGTCACATATGCGGGCAGTGTTCTTCAAATGCAAAATCACTGAAGGATTTTGCACTTTTGTACTCGTTTTTGCTCAATTCTGCTTCACTTGAATTCAAGTCTCCTTGTGGCATCATTTACCAGAAAATCTAGCAATATACACCATAAACAACCTCACATTATAATTAAAGGATGCAAAATCTAAGAAAAAGAGACTAGAATGAGTGGTAAAATAACCACTCATCAGTGCATAATGTAGATGGTATGCATGAGTTGATTCTTCAGGAGGGTCATAGATCTCGGTACTCTATTCATCCGGGTACTGCGAAGATGTATCAGGACTTGAGGCAGGATTACTGGTGGAGGAGGATGAAGAAGGACATAGTGAAGTATCCAGATCGGTGCCTAAATTTCTAGCAGGTGAAGTATAAGCATCAACGGCATGGTGGGTTGCTTCAGAAGTTAGAGATTCTGGAGTGCAAATGGGAGCGGATCACTATGGATTTTGTTGTTGGACTCCCACAGACTCAGTGGAGGTTTGATGTAGTTTGGGTGATTGTTGATAGGCTGACCAAGTCAGCTCATTTCATTCAGGTGATGACTACTTATTCTTCCGAGCAGTTAGCCTGAGTTTATATCCGCGAGATCATCAAGCTTCATGGCGTACCAGTATCTATCATCTCTGACCGGGGTACGCAGTTTACGTCATGGTTCTGGAGGGCTGTACAGCAGGATCTGGGTACTCGAGTTGAGATAAGAACAACATTTCACCCTCAGACGGACGGATAGTCCAAGCGCACTATTCAGATACAGGAGGATATGCTCTGCGCTTGTGTGATAGATTTTGGGGGTGCTTGGGATTAGTTCTTTCCACTTGCTGAGTTTTCCTACAATAACAGTTATCAGTCGAGCATTCAGATGGCACCGTATGAGGCTTTGCATGGTAGGCGGTGTCGGTCTCAAGTGGGTTGGTTCGAGCCGGGCGAGGCTAGATTATCGGGCAGAGACTTGGTTGAGGATGCCCTGGATAAGGTGAAGGTGATTAAGGATCAACTTCGCACAACCCAGTCCTGACAGAAGAGTTATCCGGATCGGAAGGTTGGCGATGTTGCATTTACGGTTGGAGAGAGGGTTTTGCTCCGGGTTTCGCCTTTGAAGGGAGTTATGAGGTTTGGAAAGAAGGGCAAGCTGAGCCCAAGGTTTATCGGTCCATTTGGGGTGTTGCGACATGTTAGGGAGGTTGCTTTTGAGCTTTCCTTGCCTCCCAGCCTTGCAGGGGTCCATCCAGTATTCCATGTTTCTATGCTGCAGAAGTATCATGGCGATCCGACTCATTTATTGGATTTTATATCAGTCCACTTGGACAATGATCTATCTTATGTTAAGGAGCTAGAGGCTATTTTGGATAGGCAGGTTTGATAACTAAGGTCAAAGAACATTACTTTCGTGAAGGTTTAGTGGAGAGGTCAGCCGGTCGAGGATGCGACTTGGGATACCGAGCATGTTATGCGCAATCGTTGCCCTTATCTTTTTACCACTTCATGTATGTCTTTATGCTTGTTCGAGGACGAACGATTGTTTTAAGAAGGGAACGATGTAACCACCCGGCCGGTTATTTTGAGAGTTATAGCCCTAATCCCTTATTAACGTCTTCTCCCATATCTATTTCTGCTATTGTGACTTGTTGGGAGGGTTCGTTTTGGTTTTTGGATTGTTTTGGGACACTTAGTCCATAAAGGGAGGTTTAAGCCTTAGGATTTGGACCGTAGTCGGAACTATGTGAAGAATATTCTGGAATGGAGTTTTGTCGGTTCTGGTAGCTCCGTTAGGTGATTTTGGACTAAGGGGCATGTCCGAATTGTGTTTTGGTGGTCGGTAACTTATTTAGGCTTGAAATGGCGAAAGTCGAACTTTTGGAGATTTGGACTAGTAGTAGAATTTTTGACCGGGGTCGGATTTCGATTCCAGAAGTTGGAGTAGGTCTGCAGGGTTGAATATGACATGTGTGAACAATTTGGGGTCAATCATACGTGGTTTGGTTGGATTCGGCATCGGTTGTCGAATTTGGAAGTTTTGAAGTTCTTTAAGTTTGAATTGGAGGGCGATTCGTGATTTTAACGTTGTTGTTTATGGCTTGAGGGCTCGACTAAGTTCATATGATGTTTTATGATTGTTTGGTATGTTTGGTTGAGGTTCCTGGGGCCTCGGGTGAGTTTCAGATGCTTAATGGATCACTTTGGACTTTGGAAGATAGCATATTTTCTGGTGTTATGTTGCAGACATTTTCTTCATCGTGTTTGCAAGGGAGTTGTCTCGTTTGCGTTAGGAATCTGGGAAGGTCAGCTGAGTTACACTTCGCGTTTGCGATATGGTTCCCGTGTTCACGAATATGTGGAACCTTGAGGCTACGCGTTCGTGACGTGGTCCTCGCATTCGCGGAGAGGAACGAGCAGATGGAGCTTCAGGCATTTAAGCATACGCGTTCGCGAAGAGGGTCCCGCATTCGCGTAGGGTACGCCAGTGAAAGGTACGTGTTCACGAGTGGTCACTAACATTCACGAAAGAAGAATTCATGGTCAACAATTTTTGTTTAACGCGAGCGCGATGCTTTGACCGCATTCGCGAAGAAGGAATTAACTGGGCAGATATAAAGATTCAAAAGCGAGGGTTTGGCCAATTTTATCAAAACTTGAGTTTGGGATCTCGGATTTGGACGAGATTTCGAGGGATTTTCAGATACATCGATTAGGTAACAATTTTACACTTGATTTTGGTTATATCCCACTAATCTATCATTAATTTCATCTTTTAATTTCGTATTTGGGTTCAACATTTGGGAAAAATGGGAAGAAGTTAATCAACTAAGAATTTGGGTTTTGATTGGGATTTTGACATCGATTTGGATAATTTCTATACGAGTGAACTCGTGAGTGAATGGGTGTTCATATTTGGTGACTTTTACCAGATTCCGAGATGTGGGCCCGGGGGGACTTTTTAGGGCGATTTCCTCTTTCTTGCTTTAGCTTTGATTTTAGTAGCTAGATTAGTTCCTTATAGTTATATTTATGATATGTATTTGATTTTGACTAGCTTTGGGCCAGTTAGAGTTAGATTTTCGTGGAAAAAGCATTGTTACGGATTGATTGAGCTTGGTTTGAGGTAAGTGGTTCTCCGAAAATAGCAGCAACTGCAACTAAGAACGAGGATGGTAACAGGAACCTGGATCTGCACACAAATAACATGTGCAGGAAAGGGCGTGAGTACACCATAGGCGTACCCAGTAAGTGCCAAGCCTAACCTCGGTCGAGTAGTGATGAGGTCAGGTCAAGGCCCTACTGGTATATAATAAATAAGCAGGAGAGTATAACAATATAATTGGAGACTGGAATTTAAACAAAGAGAACATAGCAACGCATAACACAGGGTTAAACAACAGGAGATCTCCCGAGATACTGTCTTGTAGTCCCAAAATACAAGTGCAAGGAGATCTCCCGAGAAACCGCCTCGTTGTCTCAAAAGTAAATATGCAGGGAGAAATCCCGAGGAACCGCCTCGTAGTCTCAAAAGTAAATGTGCAGGTAGATCTATCGAGGAACCGCCTCGTAGTCTCAAAGGTAAATATACAAAGGGATCTCCCGGGATACCGTCCCGTAGTCCCAAAGTAAATACGCATCTCAAACAAATGAATATAACAGTTCCAGCAAGAAACCTATAATTTAGACTAAGTACAAGTCAAAAAATAAGCAAGATTTACTAAACATGTTGCAAATAGTTCAAATAGGCAATTAGGACACGTAGACATGTTATGCTAGGCTAACAGGATAACTACACATGGTAGTATACTCAGATAAGATGAAGACGGGCTATTACTCGGTAAAACAATCAGGTTTTCCACAAATAGACGATGTAGTCCACATAAGAGTTATGCCACCGCACAATGGACCGCAGAATCTACTCTCAGAACTGGGATGGACTACTTCACTCTACGGTTGGTCTGTGGCTCGCACATCACTTTTGCAGTCGCAAACCTGCCGCATTTCTGCCCGTCTATGGGTTTTTGTAATGTCTTTCGTGTTTTTGGTTTTTCAAGTCTGATTTTCTGCAAAACACCAACACTACATAATAAATGACTCAAAATTCTTTAAAAGACGAGCTAAAGTCTATGTAATTAGTATCAAAAGTGCCGCAATTCTACGGCACATCAGTTTGGCAGGTTATTATCGCTAGTTCATGGAATGGTTTTCATCCATAGCCTCCCCATTGACTAGATTAACCAAAAATGGTGCTCCATTCAGGTAATCATATATGTGTGGGGTAAGTTTTCAGAAGATCAAAACTGCTTTTACTACTATGCCAGTGTTAGTATTGCCCATAGGCTCATATTGCACGTATTGGCCTCAGTGCAGTATTGATGAAGGTTTGTAGGGTGATTGAATACACGCCACGACAGTTGAAGGTTCATGAGAAGAATTTCCGTGTAAATCACTTAGAGTTGGTAGCGATTGTTCATGTGCTAAAAATTTGGAGGCACTATCTTTACGGTATATTGTGTGAGGTATTCACGGATCATCGGAGTCTACAGTATGTTTTCAAGAGAAATGATCTCAACTTGAGGCAGATGAGGTGGTTGGAGCTATTGAAAGAATATGATATCACCATTTTGTATCATCCCGGGAAGGCCAATATGGTGGCCGATGCCTTGAGTTGAAAGGTTGTGAGTATGGGTCACCTTGTGTATATTCCAGTTGGGGAGAGGCCATTAGCATCAAATGTTCAGGCTTTGGCCAACTAGTTTGTGAGGTTAGATGTTTCAGAGCCCAATCAAGTTCGAACTTGCATGGTCTCTCGGTCTTCTTTTTATGAGCGCATCATGGAGCGTCAGTATGATGAACCCCATTTGCTTCTCCTTAAGGACACGGTGTGGTACGGTGGTCCCAAGCAGGTTAGTCTTGGAGATGATGGAGTTTTGCGAATGCAGCATTGGATTTGTATGCCCAATGTGGATGGGATTCGTGAGTTGATTCTTGAGGAGGCCCATGGTTCCCAGTATTCCATTAATTTGGGTGCCGCCAAGATGTATCAGGACTTGCGGTAGAAATATTGGTGAAGCAGAATAAATAAGGATATAGTTGCATATGTAGCTCGCTGTCTGAATTGTCAACAAGTAAAGTACGAGCATCAAAGGCCTGGTGGTTTACTTCAGAGGTTGGAGATTCATAAGTGGAAGTGGGAGCATATTACCGTGGATTTTTTTATTGGGCTCCCACGGACTTAGAAGAAGTTCCACGCAGTATGGGTCATTGTGGATAGGTTGACCAAGTCAACACATTTCATTCTAGTGGAAGTTACCTATTCTTCAGAGCGGTTAGCTGAGATCTACATCCACGGGATCATTCATCGTCACGGTGTGCCTGTATCCATCATTTATGATCCAGGTACATAATTCACCTCGCACTACTAAAGTGTTGTACAGCATGAGATAGGCACATGGGTTGAATTGAGTATAACGTTTCAGCCCATATGGACGGCTCGTCCGAACACACCATATATACATTGGAGGATATGATTTTCCCTTGCGTCATGGATTTCGGGGGTTCTTGGGATCAGTTCTTGATATTTGCGAAGTTTCCCTTTAACAATATCTACCAGTCGAGTATTCATATGGCTATCTATGAGGAATTTTATTGGAGGCGGTGTCGTTTGCCAATTGGTTGGTTTGAGCCGGGAGAGGCTTCGTTGTTGGATACCTATTTGGTTTAGGATACCTTGCCAAAGGTAAGATTATTCATGATCGACTTCGTACAACTTTGTCTATACAAAAAGGGTTATGTTGATCGTAGAGTTTGTGATGTTGCATTCATGGTTGGAGAGAGGGTATTTCTCCAGGATTCACCCATAAAGGGTGTGATGAGGTTTGGAATGAAGGTCAAGTTGACCCCTAAGTATATCGGACCCTTTGACATTGTTGAAAGAGTGGGTGATGTGTCTTTTGGACTGGCATTTCACCAAATTAATCAGCAGTCCATCCGGTGTTCCGTGTGTCCATGCTCTGGAAGTATCACGGTGATCCATATCATTTGTTAGATTTCAACTCATGAGAATTCGACAAGGATTTGACTTACGAGGAGTCAGTGGCCATTCTATCCCGCAAGTACGAAAGTTGAGGTCTAAGAGTTATCCTTCAGTTCGAGTGCAGTGGAGAGGTCAACCGACGGTGGCAACCACGTGGGAGTCCGAGTCGGACATGCGGAGTAGCTATCCACACATTTTCACTAGTCCATGTATGTTTTTATGTCCGTTCGAATACGAGCAATTGTTTTAGAGGTGGAGAATGTGATGACCGGATAGCTCACATTGTGTTTTATCCTTAATTTATGGATTTTGGGACCTCGAATAGCTTCGTTTATCCTTCCTCAATTTATGTGGACAGTCCATGTCTTTTTCCAAAAAGGTTTTATGGGAATAATTTAAGCAAATGTGATATTCTGCCTAAAAACACATTTGAGTTGACTACGGTCAATGTTTTATGTAAACGGACCCGAATCAGTATTTTGACAGTCCTGATGGATCCGTATTGTGATTTGGGACTTGGGCATATGCCCTGAATTGAATTAGGAAGTCTGTAACTTGATTTAACATGAATTGTTCGAAACTAGTAATTTGAAGTCTAAAGAAATTCCAAGTGTGACTGTAGGTTGACTTTGTTTCTAACGAGTTTAGATTTTTGTTCCGGAACTTGGTACAGGTTCATTTAACTATTTATGAATTGTCTGCAAAATCTGGTACAAAACGGAGTTGATTTGACGTGATTCGGACGTTCGGTTGTAAATTTGCATGTTCTTGAGTTTCTTTAAAAATATCATTCATTTTGATATTCGGTTCGTAGTTGCATGGATTATTTTGGTGTTTTGATCACCCAAGGAAGTTCCTATGATGTTATGGCACTGGTGTGCATGTTCGGTTTGGAGCCCTAGGGGCTTGGGTCAGTTTCAGAGAGGCTACAGATTGATTTTGGACTTAGGCAATTGCTAGTTTCTGAGATTTCTGAAATCTGGTGCATTATGCTTCGCGATCGCTAAGCCACTCCTGCGATCATGAAGAGTAACTTGGGGCTGGGGTTGTTTTCTTCTATGTGAACCTGGGGAACGGGTCACTAATGCGAAGAATTGTGGGGCTTACCCTTCGCTTACGTGACCACCCTCTCGCGAACGCGAATGTTTAGGTAATTTTTGGGGGAGTTGGTTGGTATCTCTACGCGAAGGTGAGCGGTGGCTCGCGAATACGAAGGCCATAAGGGACAGGCCACCGCGAACGCATAGCATTCTTTATGAATGTGAAGGCCACTTAGGTCGTTGCACTTCACGATCACGCCAGGCCCTTCACGAATGCAAAGAAGGGTTGACGCCCATTGCTTTAAATGTTCCAAAGAAGGGATTTCTTTTCATTTTTTACCATCTTCACATTTGAGATCGGCCTAGAGGCGAATTTGAAGAGAAATTTCATCCCCATTTCACAGTTAGTAGTATACTTTAACCCGTTTTCTTCCATTTCCATCAAGACCCATTGAGTTTTCACCATAATCTATGCTCTTTCGTGGTAGAAAATTAGGGATTTGGGTAGAATTGGAGGTTTTTTGTAAAAATTGAGATTTAGACCTCAAATTGAGGTTGGGTTTTGAAACTAATCACGTAAGAGGGCTCGAGAGTGAATGAGTAATTGTGTTTTGGTCCGAAACTTGGGTTTTGACCAAGTGAGCCAGGGGCTGACTTTTGTTTACTTTTTGGGAAAGCTATAAATATCTTTGCTTTATGTATTGTAATTGATATCCCTAGCATTATTGTTTGATATTAAGTCGGTTTTGATTAGATTCGATTAGTTTGGAGGCGAATTGTAGAAGCAAAATCCCCAGTTGAGCTTTGATTTTATTGTGTCGCGAGGTAAGTGTTGGGTCTAATCTTGATTTGGGGGACTTATGATTCCTTGAACTATATGTTATGTGAATTACGTGTGTAACAGCGTATATCCGAGATGACGAGTGTATATACGCCGTCAAAATAATTACTTCCATGATTTCTCGTATTTCATTAACTATCTTATTCTATGTCTTAACTGTTACATGCTTTAATTGATTTCTATACCGTAACTTGTTACTTGTCCTTAATTGCTTTTGTATTGAAATGTTCGTTTCTTCCATGATTCCATGATTAATTGGTACTTGCCTTAACTGTCATACTTGTACACTTTAACTATCATATATTTGGCTTGTCTTGTTGCTTTGTATTAATCGTAGAATTTCTTAATTTGGTATGGGTTTCCTTTATTGTTTTGATTTCATATTCTTTAATCATAGAAATTCTTATGAGTTGCGTTGTTCGATTGATTATATTTATTGAATTTGTTAATGGATCGGGTTGCACGCCGCAATAGTTGTGCTATGGTGGAATAAGGGAATATTTGATATTTATACGGTAGGATTGGGTTGCGCGCTGCAACGGATTTTATATGTCATTTTGATATTGATACTGATTCTGATTATAAGGTGGGATCGGGTTGCGTGCCGCAACGGATTTTATATGGGATTCTTGATATTGATATAGTGAAATAAGGTAGGATTATGTGTAAAGTAGGGTCGGGTTGCGTGCCACAATGGATTGTGTGTGTTGTATTCATTGTTGTATGTGTTAGTATTTAGTATATTCATATGAGATTCTAAGGACTAATATTTATGGACTTATTGATTTCGAGGATTGAGTTTGGTTCCATTAGTTAACTGCTTTGTCGTCATTTCCTGTTTCCTTTCCTATTGTTATTATTATACTGCGTACATGTTATTCTAAGTAACCCACCTTAACTTTGTCTCTACTTTGTCGAGGTTAGGCTCGACACTTACAGAGTACATGGGGCCGGTTGTACTCATACTATACTCTACACTTCTTGTGGAGATTTTGGAGTCGTTCCGGCGGCGGTCAGTAGATTTCTCGAATCCGGTGTTTGACGGAGACTTGAGATATAGTTGCATGGCGTTCGTAGCCCTGAAGTCCCCTTATACATTACTCAAGATGTTTATTTCATTTCAGATAGTTATGCTTTCTTTTAGACTTTTAATTGTAGTACTCTAGTCTCTCGTGTACTTGTGACACGAGTTCTGGGATTGTACGATATTGTCGTTATTTTAATTGATTTACTTTATTTCAGTTTAATTCTAATTATCGGTTTTCATTTAAATTGAATTGTTAAAAATGGTTAGTAATTACATCTGACATTGTCTTGCCTAGCAAGTGAATTGTTAGGTGCCATTGCGGTCTCGAGGGTAAGAATTACGGGTCGTGACAAAATCCGAGCATACGCCCAAGTCCACGATCACTATCTGAACCTATCGGAATCATAAAATCTCTGATCTGGGGTCAAATCACAAAATTCAAACTTTATCAACTCTTCACACTTAAAGCTTTCTAGCTGAGAATCATTCATCCAAATCAATCCCAAAACACCTGAAAATCAAAACCGATGATTCACACAGATCATAATCCATCATACGAAGCTACTCAAGACTTCAAATAGCTGAACAGAATGCAGAGGCTCAAAATGATCGGTCGGGTCATTACAGGTTATAAATTGAGCTTTTTCTACGGATTGCCGACTAAAAAAGATCGGTCAGAAAATACATGGTCACAAATAATTTACAGTCAAAATGATAAGAAATTTCGATCGAATTGATCTCAAAATGGATAATATGGGACGCGTTGAATTGCTCTCAAAACGGATTCGGTCAGAAAATGAAATAATAAAATAAATAATTAATTAAAATATTCGACCAAAACTGTCGCAGAATGTGAGAATAAAATAATTAAAAAATACATAAATTCATAATCAAACTCTTAATATTACAACAAACGAAGCGAAATGCCTAATATCACAATTAATTAACATTCAGTTACCAAAATACTAACTCACTTACTAACCAAATAATAATCAAGGCTAAAACATAACATCCACAATCATGTCTAAAACATAATATGATTATTCAAGTATAAAACACAAACATACCAAGACAAGTCTACATAATACAACCACGTCATAACATTCAACTCAAATAGCAACTCCTATTCAGAATCAACCTCCTCGTCACAATCAGATTCCTCAAACATTCCATCAAACATTCTCTGCAGTATTTTTAAGCTTTTCACAGTATGTTGGGTTTCACCAATCCACGCCTCTCTAACTTCTCAGACAACTTGCTACAATCTTGTCATGATTGGACAAATTCACTCTTTATGCTGCTGAACATAAATTTCAGAAAATTCAATACAACAAGATGCAACAAAAGAAAGACCTACATAGAGGAGTCTAACAACCAGTATAATAATGCTGGAATAACCAAAAATTATGGTAGTAACAAATTACTAGTAAATTTATTCACAGTAATATAGTTAACGTTTCGGTTCACAATTTGCTCCGTAACGAGAGTTATTCACCCATTTGGACTCATATGCCCCCATAAAATTATATTTTTTCTCTAGTTTAAGTTCTCTATTCATAAATGAACTAATATTCAATCAATTCAACTGCTAACTCCTCAATCCCAAACAAATTTGGAATCAATTATGTGTATCTTCTGTAATCGTTATTCCTTTTTTCCATATCATAATCATTCAAATTCTACTATGCTTATAGCTAATTTGTGTTTTAAAGCAATCATAAGCTCTCTAGAGACTAGAGGATCTTTAAATATTCGTTCTTCATAAATCAAAGCTAACTACCAATACAAATACTAAAGTTCTATTTTTTATTCATCAAAGGCCGATCTACATAATTAGAAGCTCTCTAAAACTACGATTTCTATAAATCATTACACCTCTTGCTTCATAAACGTTGTGGTTACACCCCATATTTTCGTACATAGAAGTGTTTAGTAAGTAAACTAATGTAGGACCAAGAAGATATCATCTTTGGAAGTATATAAAGTAAGTTATCATATTACCCTGTATGTTACACATATTGAAGATCATGAACCGAAACTACAAAGAGGGTTGGAAGGTTTAGAAGCTAAGGAATTGAAGAAAATAATATTTCGTCGAAAACCGACAAGTTGGGAATATTATAACCCGTAGCTTTAGGGTGAGACTACGATTCTTAACATGATAAAAAGGTTATCTAAAGAGTTATATTAGTCGTATGATATTCGTATGTTATGTTTTGAGGTCAAGCGAGTTGTAGAACAAAAGTCGATGAAAGTCATCACATGTTATGTTCATAAGTGTTTTTGAAATTTTGGTCAAATGTAACTGCAACTTTCTCCTAATATACTTAGAGTTACGGGATATTCCACCCATTTAATGGAATATCTATGAGTCTATTTGCTAACTAATTAAACCGTTCTTCAATACAACATTGGAGTAGAGAGATATGTGCATTTTTGCAAGCCTGCGCAGACTGCTAGGTGACAAGTAGGTGTATCACCTACTTGCTTAAATGAGAGGATTATATATATCCAAAAAATGGGCCAGTTCGGGTCATCCAAAGAGTCCTTTTAAAGGCCTATTTTTTCATATAATACACTAATAAGAGGGAACAATAACAATTCCTAAACTCCTGCAAACATCCTCCCAAAATTTGCACACAAACCCTAATTGAATTTCTCTCCTTTTCAAGTTCTAGTTTTAGGAAAGACCTTGAGTTTGAAGAACAAAGAGAGGAGCTGAGTTAATCAAAACATAATGTAATTTTAATGCTGTCTTTCTGTAAGGCCCCATAAAGGTTTTCCTAATAACCCGGATTTTGTGATGGCAAAGTAGGCGTAGAGGTTAATAATAGTAGAAATTCTTATGCGGCCTTTGGATTAAACAGTGAGCTGGGGAGTTGAAGGAAAATGTTGGGCAGAAGTAGGCATTTTTGCGGCCCATTATACAGCCGAAGAACCACTATGCGGACCGCAGACTGGTCACAAACAGTGCGCTGGGGAGTTGATGTCAATTTCGCGGCCATTGTGTGACCGCATAACCATTTCGCGGGCTGCAATGTTGTCGCATGTCCCTCTTTCAGTTTTTTGGAGAGAGGTTCTGTTGTGCACTATGTGATCGCAGAACCGTTCTACGGTGCATTATGCGATCGTATAACAGGTCTGCAGGCCGCATAGTGACCGCAGACCCGGTCAGTTTGTTTTCAGTTGTGGCACCCCAATTACGTGGTCATTTCGCGGACCGCATAACCATTACGTGGTCACATATGCGACCGCAGAACCTGTTCTGGAACTTCATTTTTGGTTTTCTTAAACTCAACCCTATTCCGTTAAAACACATCAGATACACCATTTTGAGCACATTTCTGATATTTTAGAGTGACAGGGAGAGTTCTTAGAGTGGGGGAGCAACCTTCAACCATTATCCATCAATTCTTCCTCAATCATTGAGGATTAACAAAGGAAGTTATCACCCTAAAGGTAAGAATCTATGCCCTAGCTCACAATTTTGAAATTTTTCAAAAATGGGGTAATTAGAGAGGTAATTATTGGGTGTGGGGGTTGTTGTCTTGCATGCATGTATCCTTGAAGTATGTGGGAAGATTTTGAGGTAAAAGTGATAGAGAATGGGTTGGTAATTATGGAAGGGCCTTAAAACACTGATGCACACCTAGTGTTTGATAATATGCTCAAATGATCTAAGATCATGATCATCTTCCTAATTTTGGTTCAACATGTTATATTTCTAAAATAGATTAAATTTGCTAAGAATACCGGATCATTTTAGAGTTTAAGAAGATCAATTGAGGTATGTTGGATAAAACCCCCGGTGTTCATGTAATTGGAGTAAGTCCTTGATCATTATTGAATTGGCTATTCCTAATGTGTTTGTATTGAAGGATGTATGTTCAATATTTATTCTAAATGCTTCATCAAGTTATCTTGCCATTTGAGGAATTGTTCAAAATGTGTAATATGTGTTAGAGATGTTATGACTTCATGTGATGATCGAAATAAAGGTTGTTATGCCAAATTGTATGAAAAGCCTTTATGTTCCTAAGATTCCCAAATTGCTCATATGTGAATCTAATGTCTTGAATGGGAAGCCTTATTGTTGTGAATAATGATAATGATATTTGAATGTGGAAAAAGGGATTGGAACTATGAAATACAGCCAAGTGCCAAGAATGACTTTGTAATCGTAATCACTAGTGCCAATGAATAGAAAGTATATGAAAGAAGTATGATGTGAGATGATTGACTGAAAAAAGGTAGTGTCTTGAGTGAGAGGGCCTAGCCGATCGGGCATGATCGGGCGCCATACCGCACACATGGTGGTATTGTGCTGGAAATTACAATGAAATTGTGGTTATGGTTGATGTCTCAAATGAGACGACCTAGCCGATCGGGTAGAGATCGGACTCCGTATAACAATACGGAGGAATTGTGAATTGTGGAACATCAGCACTAAAGATCACCCAACCTAATAATATGGAAATTGACTTGAAAACGTATATGATCCCTAACTTGATATTTTAATATTATTTGAAGCCCTTATTGAATTATTGACTCTTCCTTTTGTATTATTATTCATTCTATTGAGATGGTGTTTAGCTTTACTTACTAGTGCTATTTGACTGTACTAACGTCCCTTTTGCCGGAGGCGCTGCATCTTTAAATGGATGCAGGTGGTTACATAACAGACAATGTTGATCACAGATAGCGCTACATCCTCTTCTCAACGGACACGGTGAGCCCCATTTCATTTCGGGGTCAAGTATTGTACCATTTGTTTATATTTTGATCACTTTTTGAGGTATAGTCGAGGCCTTGTTGCGGGCACCGGCTTTACTCTCTTTTGTATCTTCAGAGGCTCTATAGACACTATGTGGGTTGTATATGAGTGTTAAACAAGTTATGCTTGATCACTTATTCCACTCGAACTATAAGAAATGTGTATTTTGAGACTTAAAGGTGCAATGACTAATGAAACGATTTAGTGTTGTATGAATGAGCTTCCGACTGTATAATTAATGAAATCACGTCTTTTCTTTATCATGGGTGAGTTGGGTAGAAAGTATCTAACAGGCTTGCTCGGCCAGGTTCACTCGGTTGAGCACCGATCGCGCTTCCCGAGTTTGGGGCGTGACACTTTCATCCAATTTTTCCTCTGGATATGTATGCAAAGTTGTTCTATAGTTGTAAAAACTCACAGAACGGTGATCAGAAGCTGTGAGTTCGAGTTATTCACTTGTAGCGGACTATTTTGTGAACTATTTTTTGTTGCTGTTGGATTGCATGTTTTGCTACCGTTTTAGGGAGTTTTGAAGGAGAAATGTTGTGGAGAAACACCACATAAATGCAGGGTGGTGGGTTAGTCATTCGTCATAACATTTTCGGGATGTTTGATACTACTACGGTGGTCGTTTTGTGTATGAAGAGTTTGGAGGGTTGGGCTATTGTGTAGTATTTTGTGGTGTATATAAGGTTGGAAAATAATGTATATATGTTGTTATTATTGTGTTATTGTATTTTTGTTCTTATCTTGAATTTGTAGGAAGTAAGGACTATAGGGGAGATGCTGCCCGTTTTAATACAAAATAAGCTTGTTGTTCGTTGTGCAATAGTTGTACCTTTCGTAACTTAATGATAGTATTATTATCGTTGTTGTAGATTAAAGTGCGAAGATTCGAGTTCAACTTGGTGATTGGAAAGATTGTGATAAGGTATGTTAAGGCTAAACCGTTCCTTCATTTTGGCATGATCTAGTAACTACATGAGTTTGACAATGCGATATAAAGAGATGTTCGTATTCCTGAATTTATTCACATTATCCTAGTCTCAGAAGTTACAGTATTCTCCCTTATCGTGACTTTATATTTAGTTAAGTATTATCATCTTTTAGTCAATAGGGTATAGGGTGTGTGTGTGTATATATATATATATATATATATACAGTACTATAGTATTTTCACCACCATCGAGCTATAATCAGTGTGCAGTCCCCTATTGGGCAACCTCAGATCAGATGGTAAGTTATATACTGAGCCTACTATGGCCGAGCTATCATGAGAGAGCCCAAAATGACCAAGCACCTATGAGCGAGCCTACTACGACATAGGAGTTACAAATATCAATCCTTATAGGGTCGGACAACTATTTTACTTACTATATTGAGAGAGTTGAGTTAGTAACATCAGGTAAGCATATCTTCAGATTATCTTTGACTCCTAGTTACTTTCAGTTTTTATATTATCCATTCAGTTACAGCTTTCAGTTATTCTATTGTCTTACATACTCGGTACATTATTTTGTACTAATTTCCCTTTTGCCGGGAACGCTGCATTTCATGCCTGCGGGTGTCCTGATAGACAGTTGGACAGACCCTCCTAGCAAATAATGTCCAACATCAGCTCTACTTTCTCGGTGTTACCAGGTCTAGACCTTGGAGTCCATTTTCTAATACAGGTTGATGGGTAGGTCGGGGCCCTATCCCGACCATGATACAGTCATCCCTAGAGAGAGACGTTATTTTCAGATGATTTAGAATATGGCCTCATAGGTAAATTTTTATGGCGGCTTCATCAGCCTGTACATTTNATTGGGCAACCTCATATCAGATGGTAAGTTATATACTGAGCCTACTATGGCCGAGCGCCTATGAGAGAGCCCAAAATGGCTGAGATACAGATCCTAGTATGACCGAGCGCCTATGAGCGAGCCTACTGCGACATAGGAGTTACAAATACCGAGCCTTATAGGGTCGGACAACTATTTTCCTTACTATATTGAGAGAGTTGAGTTAGTAACATCAAGTAAGCATATCTTCAGATTATCTTTGACTCCTAGTTACTTTCAATTATTGTATTATCAGTTCAGTTGCAGCTTTTAGTTATTATATTGTCTTACATACTCGGTACATTATTTTGTACTGATGTTCCTTTTGCCGGGAACGCTGCATTTCATGCTTGCGGGTCCTGATAGACAGTTGGACAGACCCTCCTAGCAAATAAAGTCCAACATCAGCTCTAGTTTCTCGGTGTTACCAGGTCTAGACCTTGGAGTCCATTTTTTTATACAGGTTGATGGGTAGGTCGAGACCCTGTCCCAACCATGATACAGTCATCCCTAGAGAGAGACGTTATTTTCAGATGATTTAGAATATGGCCTCATAGGTAGATTTTATGGCGGCTTCATCAGCCTGTACATTTATATATATCAGCTTTCGGGTATGTTTACGAGAGAGACGTTATTTTCAGAAGATTTAGAATATGGCCTCATCGGCCTAAGTTGAGGGTTACCCCTCCAGAGTTCATAATTACAGAGTGGTACGCTCGGGCTGAGTATGGTATCGAGTGTCGGCCATGCCTCTTCGGGTTTGGGACATGACAAACTTGGTATCAGAGCAGTTCTATCCTAGGGACTTTACAAGTCGTGTCTAAATGGCTCTTATTTATAGATGTGTTGTGCGCCACATTATATAAGCAGTGAAATACATGGCATTTAGGAGTCTGTTACCCTTCTTTCAAATATAAATCATAATGTACAACGGATTTATAGGAAATTTGAGTCAAACTTACGTGTTGGTGTTTGCATACACAGATGACGGTGACTAGGAAGGGTACGGCTAGCCAGAGGAGAGATACTGCAGCAGGTGAGAGGGCCAACAGGATACCCTAGTAGATGGGGCCAGTTTGAGACCTAGGGAGAGATACCTACTCAGCTATTACCGGCTCCTCCACCACCTGAGGAGATTCCTAGGGATACCACACATCTAGTTTCCCCTCCACTTCCATCATATCATGAATTGAAGAGTGCGGTGAATTTGTTGACACAGTTGGAAGCTACCCAGCAAAAGGCAAGGGCATCAGCTAGTGCAGGATCTTCTGAGGGGTCTGGGAGTTCAAGCGTCAGAGACTTTATTGCTTTGAGTCCCCCATAGTTCACGGGGATAGATCATAGAGAGGACCCGCAGGATTTCATAGATCAGCTTTATAGGATATTTTACGTTATGCATGCGGCGAATAAATAGGAAGTTGAGCTAGCAACTTTTTGACTCCGAGATATAGCCATCCTTTGGTACGAGGGATAGGAGAGGTCTAGGGGACGTGATGCACCTTTAGCTTTTTGGGAGAATTTTTCAGATACCTTCCTTGACTAGTACTTACCGCGGGAGATCCGACAGGCTCGAGTCGATTAGTTTCTAGCCCTCGAGCAGAGCAATATGAGTGTTCGGTAGGCATCGACAGCAGGGTACGGAGAGGACTTAACAAGGGCAGCATAAGTAGATGAAATTTTCCAGGTCTCAAGAGTAGTCTCAGGGTAGTTATAGGCCCCAGTTTTTTAGATGGCCACCTAGGCCTCCGCCACCTCAGTTACAGGGTTACAGGTATGGACACCAAGTGAGAGCCCACGAGCGTCGGGTTTGCAGTGACATCGAGGTTCAGGGCAAACATGGTCATTTCCACCACTGTGTGAGATTTGTGGTAGAGGACACTTGGGCCAATGCCGAGCAGGTTCTGATGCTTGTTATACATGTGGGAATCCAGGGAATATGATGCGAGATATCCCAAATAGAGATTCCAGTGGTATGGCACAACTAGCAAGTTCAGCAATAAGATCATCTATGTCTGTGCATCCTTTAAGGCGTGAGTCTTAGTCTTCGGCTGGTAGAGGTCGAGGCAGAGGTAGAGGTTCCAGTTCAGGTGGTAACCAAAATTGTATCTATGCTTTAGTGGGTTGCCAGGACCAGAAGTCTTCACCAGACGGTATGATATGTATATTGGCTATTTGCTCTCCCGATTCATATGCCTTGATAGACCCATGATCTACTTTATCGTATATTACCCTATTTGTCGTGGGAATGTTTGGTATACTAAGTGATCCTTTTGCGGTATCTACACCGGTCAGAGAACCGATCATAGCTAGACGGGTTTACCGAGGTTGTACGGTGACAATTTGTAGTCGTCGGACCTCAGCAGACCTAGTTGAGCTAGAGATGGTGGATTTTGATGCTATCATTGGCATGGACTAGTTGGAATCTTGCTATGCCATAATTGATTGACGAGAAAAGGCAGGCAAATTTCATTTTCCTGGAGAGCCAGTCCTTGAATGGGTAGGTAATACAACGACACCCAGAGGTAGGTTTATTTCTTATCTGACGGCGGGAAAAATGATCACAAAAGGGTACATTTATCATATTGTGCGAGTTAGAGATGCAGATGTTGAGATACCTACACTTCAGTCTATTCTAGTAGTCAAAGAGTACGCAAATGTATTTTCATATGAGCTTCCAAGTATTCCTCCAGTGCGAGAGATTGATTTTAGCATCGATTAGCTTCCGGTAACTCAACCAATATCGATCCCTTCTTATAGAATGGCACCTTCCAAATTGAAGGAGTTAAAGGAGCAGTTAAACAATTTGCTGGAGAAAGGTTTCATCAGGCCCAACACCTCACCTAGGGGTGCACTAGTACTGTTTGTGCGAAAGAAAGAAGGCTCGCTGAGGATGTGTATCGATTATAGGGAGTTGAACAAGGTAACTATTAAGAATAAATATCCACTTTCAAGGATCGATGAATTTTTTGATCAGTTGTAGGGGGATAGATGCTTTTCAAAAATAGATTTGAGGTCGTGGTACCTCTAGGTTAGAGTTCAGGAGAAATATATTCCTAAGACAGCCTTTAAAACCTTATATAGACACTTTGTGTTCCTTTTCATGTCCTTCGGGTTGACGAATGCACCTGCCGTATTTATGGACTTGATGAATAGCCTATTCCAGCAATTTTTAGATTTGTTCGTGATAGTATTTATTGATGATATTCTGGTTTATTCACGTCTAGAGGAGGAGCATGCAGACCACTTGTGAGCAGTACTCCAAACCCTCAGTGATCATAAGTTGTATGCTAAGTTTTCTAAATATGAGTTCTGGTTGAAGCCTGTAGCATTCTTGGGGCATATTGTATCCGATGAAGGTATAAAGGTAGACACTCAGAAGATTGAGTTTGTTAAATCCTAGCCTAGACCTACCACTCCGACCGAGGTCCGTTGCTTTCTAGGCTTAAAAGGATACTACCGGAGGTTTGCAGAGGGTTTTTCTTACCTTTCGGCACCATTGATGAAGCTGACTCAGAAAGAAGCTATGTTTTAGTGGACAAAGGCTTATGAGCGGAGTTTCCAAGAGCTTAGGAACAAGTTGAGCTCAGCGCCAATTTTAACTCTTCCAGAGGGTCCGGGGGGTTATGCCGTGTATTATAATGCCTCAAGTGTCGGGTTAGGATGTGTCCTAATGCAACATGGTAAGGTAATTGCGTATGCTTCAAGGAAGATGAGGAAGCACGAGAGGAATTGTCCAACCCATGACCTCGAGTTAGTTGCGATGGTCCATGCACTTAAGATATGGCAGCATTATTTATATTGTGTTTATATTGATGTATTGACAGATCATAAAAGCCTACAATATATCTTCAAGCAAAAAGAGTTGAATTTGCGACAGAGGCGATAGCTAGAGTTATTGAAAGATTACTATGTTAACATTCTCTACCATCTAGGGAAAGCTAATGTTGTAGCAGATGCCTTAAGTCGCCGATCTATGGGTAGCTTA
>AWOL01S0014614.1:451235-469660 GCA_000715115.1 Nicotiana otophora
TATATATATATACAGTACTAAAGTATCTTTACCACCACCGAGCTATAATCGGTAGTTAGGCCCCTATTGGGAAACCTTTGATCAGATGGTAAGTTATATACCGAGCCTACTATGGCCGAGTGCCTATGATCGATCCCAGAATGGACAAGATACAGATCCTAGTATAGACGAGTGCCTGCGAGCGAGCCTATTACGGCAGAGCAGTTACAAATACCGAGCCTTATAGTTCCGGACAACTATTTTACTTACTTTATTGAGAAAGTTGAGTTAGTAACATCGGGTATGCATATCTTCAGATTATATTTGACTCCCAGTTACTTTCCGTTATTATATTACCAGCTCAGTTGTAGTTTTCAGTTATTCTATTGTCTTACATACTCGGTACATTATTTCGTATTGATGTCCGTTTTGCCAGGGATGCTGCATTTCATGCCTGCAAGTCCAAATAAACATTTGGACAGACCCTCCTAGCAGACAGAGTCAAACATCAGCTTGGTTGGTAAGCTCCATTTCCTCAAAGTTACCAGGTCTAGACCTTGGAGTCCATTTTATTCAACAGAGTGATGGGTAAGGCGAGTCCCTGTCCCGACCATAATACAACCATCTCTAGAGGCTTGTAGATGAGTCTTGTATATTTTGTATATCAGTAGATTTTCATGGCGGCTTCGTCATCTTGCACATTTATATTTATCATCTTTTGAATATGTTTACACCTCATATGAGAGAGACATTATTTTCAGATTTTTCTGAATATGGCCTCATCGGCCTAAGTTGAGGGTTACCCCTCCAGAGTTCACAGTTATAAAGTGGTATGCTCAGGCCGAGTATGGCACCGGGTGTCGGCCTCTTCGGGTTTGGGGCGTGATAGTTGTCAATATAAACAATAAAGTTTAAATTTGTATTCAATTAAAATGATAATAAAAACATAGTGAGTAATTTTTATTAATCAAAACTAATAACATAATAAGTAAATATTTCAGAATAAATTCAAAATTTTGAGAATTAAACCCTAGGAAGAAAATTAACAAAAAATGTTAATTTCCATGAAACCTAAAAAATTAAAAACATAAACTCACCTTAATGTCATAGTGGACTCACTAGAGTGGTGTTGCCGAACTGCAAACAAACGTTAGGGATTTAAGTGGAAAAGGGGAAATACACACCCACACACAGAGAGGTGGATCTACAGGAGTGGGAGGGACGCCGGAGCCGGTGAGGGAGAGAGGAGTGATGCTAGTGAGGTGGAGAAGATAATGATGGTAAAGAAGAGGGATAAAGAGAAGAAAAGAAAGAAAGAAGAGAAAGAAAAAATGAATGCTGGGTGGGGTTATAAAAATGAATTCTGACATAACGGTCGGAACATTATTTCAATTTTGTTAAAATTTTGAAAGAGCGACTGAATCAGCCGCAAACTGGGTCAAACTTGTCAGACTTCGTAAATGAAATATTTTGCGACCGAATCGGTCACAATTTGTTTTTTTTAATTTTGCGACCAAAATAGTTAGAAAAAGCACGAAAATATATTTCGCGGTATTTTGTGCCAAAGGTTTTGACAAATACGGTCAAAGTGTCTATCGTAAAATTGTTTCAAACAAATTGGAATTTTTTCACAAGTTGCAACAAAAACAATCAGAATTTCCAACCATCTTTTTTAGGTCGAAACATTTTAGTCGAAAAATAGACGTTTTTCAGCAGTGAGATATGTTTAGCAATAGAATAAAAAAAATTCATAATGAACTTATTAGCCCTTATCAAGTTAGTTTCCTTACAAGAACTAGTGATGATGCAATTGATATGTAATAAATTATCTTCCTTACAAGTTGTGACTACTAAGATTACCTTGAAAATTGATTTGAAGAATGTAATGACCCAAACAGTCATTTTATATTTTAGATCCCCGTTCCCCTGGTTAAGACTCCCCATATGTGCTTCTACTATTTTATAACTTGCAGGGGCGGTTAGTTTGAATTTGGAAGGGTTCGGATTGAAATTGGAACACTTGGCTCCTTAATAGTAGCTTAGAATGGTTAATTTTGACTTGAGTTAGCATTTTAAGTAAACAAATCCGAAACCGGGATTTGATGGTCCCAATAGGTTCGTATGATGATTTTGAACTCGGGAGTGTGTTGTGATTGGGTTTAGGATGACGCGGGAGCGTTTCAGCACTTAATATTAAAAGTTCGCGCATTAACGGTTTTCACGTTCTTTAAATTTAGTTTGAAGTAGGTTCTGTATGGTAATTTATGACTTGCAAATTTGGTGTCATTCCGTGCAGTTTAAGTATGATTCGATGTGTTCGGAGTAAGTTGGAAGAACATGAATTTCATAAGTTTATTCGATTTAGATTGTGGTAGGACTCTTAGCTTGGATGTTGTTTTACGCGATCTGAGGGTTCAGGCGAGTCCGTCTTATGTTTATGAGCTTGTTGTATGTTTGGGTGCTATTTGGACGATGTGCGGAACATGTTTGGACATGGCTAGTTTCTACAAAAGCGGACTCGCTCATGCGATGGGTGGGTCACATATGCGGAAGGAAGGGTAGCTTGGCATGGTTGCCGGTGCGCAAGGCGAGCCGCAGAAGTTGCCTCATAAATGCGGAGCTTCCCCGCAAGTGCGACCAGTGCTGGATTGTGCGTGTTCCACAAAAGCGAACATTTTCACGCAGAAGAGACCTCGTAGTAGCGGCGAAGCTATCGTAGGTGCGAAATCGTTGGAGGAAGTATGGCTTATTTAATTCGGACTTAGGCCCTTTGCTTTCCCATTTTCACTTAAAGAGATCGACTTTGGAGTTCTTGGAGAGGAGTTTTTCACCTATCATTGGGAGGCAAGTAATTCGTACTTAGCATGAGTTTAATATGCAGAGTTTGGGTAGATTATGGTTGGCTTGCCTAACGGAGAAGTTGGGTGCCATCACGATCTATAGTTGAAATTGGGTCGTGACAGTTGGTACCAGAGCACTAGGTTCATGTAGATCTCACAAGTCATGAACATGCCTAATAGAGTCTTGTGGATCAGTGTAGAGACATCAGTACTTATCTTCGAGAGGCTATAGGGAGTTAGGAAATTTTTTTCCTTCTTCATATCCTATCGTGCAGTTGATGTGGTGCTAAGTATCTTTCTCTTATTCTCTCATAGATGGTGATAATATGTGCGGCAGATGTACCCGGCCTTGGAGAGGCTGTAGGGGCTGCTCCCTCTGTTGCTAGAGGCTGAGGTAGAGGCCGAGGGAGGGCTCCGGCTCGTGCTAGAGGAAGATGGTATCTTAGAGTTGCTCCAGTTGTGCCACCAGTAGATCCAGTTGAGGATCCTGTTATTGAGGAGCATGTAAAGGTACATGTAGTAGAGCCGTCCCTAGCGGATTTCAGGTCCGCACTCATTCAAGAGGTCATGCTATATGTGTTTCGGTTTATGGATTATATGATGCAGGCTTGTTTATTTCCAGCAGACCTAGGCACATCTCAGGCAGGAGAGGGTGCATAGACCCCTATCGCTCATGCTCAAGGGCAAGCAGCTACCGTATATCAGACCTCGGGTGCACTACCCGTGGGCGGAGCTCAGCCTGTTGCAGTGATTATACTAGAGCCCAGACCTGCTGTAGCGGGCGAACCACAGAAGCTATTGGATAGGTTAAATAGGCTACATCCTCATGCCTTTATAGGTGTGCGACATGAGGACCCCTAGTACTTCACTCATCATGGCATGGACAGACTGCACAACATGAGGATATTGGAGTCCCATGGGGTGGACATTACCACCTTTCAGCTGGAGGACAAGGCCCGTAGACGGTGGTAATCCTTTATTTTCAGTAGACCAGCAGGATCTCCTCCCTTGACTTGGACCAATTCACATGTCTCTTTCTGTAGAGATATATCCCACCCTCATAAAGGGAAGCACTACAGGGCCAGTTAGAGCGGCTGCAACAGTGTTAGATATCTGTGACCGATTATGAGGTGTGTTTCTCTATGTTTTCCCACCATGCACTTATGATACTCCCCACCGATGTAGAGAGAGTGCGGAGTTTTATTGCGGGCCTTGCATTATGGTATTCGGGTTACTCTGGCCCAAGAGGTGGAGATGGGGACCCTCTACGAGAAGGTTGTGGCGATAGCTTGGCTCATTGAGGGTATCCGCGCCCAAAGAGGATTGTGGAGGTTTCAGCAGCGCCCCGTCTGGGGGTAGAGGGGTTAGTCCAGTGGACCCACCTATTCACCACCAGCGCCTTCTCGGCTTGCACCAGTGCAACCCTATTTCAGCGCCATTCTAGAGAGCTCCAACAATCCACCGACTATGCAAGGTCCTCCTAGCGGGTATCCAGGCCCCCATGGCCAGACTCAGGGAAAATCATCTTCCTCACTGAGAGATTACTATAAGTGCGTGGATCTTGGTCATAAGAGGAGATCTTGCCCCAGGTTTCGGGGAAGGCAGTGCAGTAGGGCTAGCGGGGCCATCAGCCCATAATGTCTGCACCTGCTACTGCACCAGCCATTTGGCCTACCAGAGGCGGAGGGAAGGTGGGTAGGGATTACCCTAGTGGTGGAGGCTAGACAGGTGGCACTCCAGCTATGTTCTATGCTATTCCATAAAGGCCAGATGTAGTAGCCTTAGATGCTGTGATCACATGTATTATCTCTAACTACAGTAGGGATGCGGTAGTATTATTCGTTCTCGGATCTACTTATTCATATGTTTCTTCCCCATTTGCTCGTACCTGAATGTCCCTCGTCAGTCCTTGGGTGTTCCTGTTCATTTCTCCACACCCGTGAGCGATTCTGTTGTGGTGGATCGGGTCTATTGGTCATGAATTGTGTCTTTTGGTGGTTATGAGACCTGAGCGGATGTTCAATTGATCGACATGACCGAATTTGAGGTCATCGTAGGCATGGACTTGTTGTCTCTGTATCATGTTGTCCTTGATTTCCATGATAAGACTATTACCTTGGTGCTACCACAGTTTCCTAGATTGGAGTGGAAGGGTTCTTCCATCAGTGCACCCAATCGCGTTATTTCTTTCTTGAAGGATCGACACATGGTCGAAAAGGGTTGTTTGGATTATATAGATTATGTTCAGTATACTACAGTAGAGACCCTGAGAATTGATTCAGCGCTCGTAACGTGATAGTTCTCCGATGTGTTTTGTTTTGATCTATCAGGCATGCTGACAGATCGTGATATCGATCCCAATATTGATTTGGCACCAAGTACCCTGCCTATCTCTATTCACCCATACTGCATGGCTCTGAAAGAGTTGAAGGAGTTGAAGGAACGGCTTGAGGAGTTACTAGCAAAGGGGTTTGTCAGATCGAGTGTGTCGCCTTGGGGTGCACCAGTTTTGTTCGTGAAGAAGAAGTATGGGACTATGCGGATGTGCATTGATTGCCGCCACTTGAACAAAGTTACCATTAAGAACAAGTACCCATTACTGCGTATTGATGATATTTTTACCAGTTTGGGTGCCAGGGTGTTCTCTAAGATCGACTTGAGATTTGGGTATCATTAGTTGAGGATTCGTGCTTCGAATATTCCGAAGACGGCCTTCCGGACTAGATATGGCCACTATGAGTTTTTGGTGATATCCTTCGGCTTAAGTAATGCCTCGGCAATATTTATGGATTTGATGAGCCGCTTGTTCAGGCCGTATCGTGATTTATTTTTCATTGTCTTCATTGACGACATATTGATCTACTCGCATAGTATGGAGGAGCACGAGCAACATTTTAGTTAGTGCTTCAGACCTTACGGGAACATAAGCTATATGCTAAGTTCTCCAAGTGCGGGTTCTAGTTGGATTCTGTGGCATTCTTGTATCAGGAGAGGGTATTATAGTATATCTTATGAAGATCGAGCCAGTCCAGAATTGACCTCGTCCTACCACAGTGACCGAGATCAGGAGTTTCTTGGGGTTAGCATGTTATTACAGCCGGTTTGTGGAGGGCTTTCATCTATTATAGCACCTTTGACTAGATTTAATCACAAGGGTGCTCCATTTCGATGGTCTGATGATTGTGAGGCGAGCTTTCGGAATCTCAAGATAGCTTTGACTACATTACCTATCTCAGTGTTGCCTTCTGGTTCAGGGGTGTATACTGTGTATTGCGATGCTTCACGTATTGTCTTGGGTTGTGTATTGATGTAGGAGGGGCGAGCTATTCCATACGATTCACGTCAGTTGAAACCCCGCGAGAAGAATTGATGTAGGTTGTGTACATGATTTGGAGTTGGCCGTGATAGTTCATGCTCTTATGATCTGGAGGCATTATCTTTATAGGGTGTCGCTTGAGGTGTACACCAATCATCGCTGCTTGCAGTATTGTTCAAGCAGAGGGATCTCAATTTGAGGCATCGTAGGTTGCTTGAGTTACTTAAGGACTATGATATTACCATCCTTTATCATCCGGACAAGGCGAAAGTGCTTGCAGATGCCTTGAGCAGAAAGGCTGAGAGTATGGGTAGTATAGCATTCATTGCAGCAGAGGAGAGGCCACTGGCTTAGGACATCCAGTGCTTGGCTAACAAGCTTGTGATGTTGGATATTTTAGAGCCCAGCCGAGTTTTTGCGTGCGTCGTGGCTTAGTCTTCATTATTTGAGCGGATCAATGATCGTTAGTACGATGATCCTCACTTGTTGGTTCTTAGAGAGACAATACTACAGGGTGGTGCCAAGGAGGTTACTATCGGTGAGGATGGTGTTCTGCGACTCCAGGGTCGCCTATGTGTCCCTAATGTTGATGGCTTGAGGGAGAGAATTCTAAAAGAGGCACATAGTTCTCGGTATTATATTCTTACATGTGCTACGAAGATGTATCGCGACTTGAGGCAGCCTTATTGGTGGCGGTAGATGAAGAAAGACATAATTGATTATGTGGAAAGATGCCTAAATTGCCAGCAAGTCAAGTATGAGCACCAGAGGCCAGGTGGCCTGCATCAGTAGATGGTTATGCCTGAGTGGAAATGGGAACGCATTAATATGGACTTCATAGTTAGGTTGCCGCGGACTTTAAGGAAGTTTGATACACTTTGGGTCATTGTCGATAGGTTGACCAAGTCGACACACTTTATTCCGGTTGTGACTACGCATTCTTCAAGGAGATTGGTCCAGATTTACATTCAACAGAATGTTTGGTTACACGGTTTACCTATCTCCATCATTTTAGATAGAGGCCCTCAATTCACTTCACACTTTTGAAGAGCAATTTAGAGCGAGTTGGGTACCCGGGTGGAGCTTAATACAGCCTTTCACCCTCAGACCGACGGGCAGTCAGAGCAAATAGTTCAGATTCTTGAGGATATGCTTAGAGCATGTGTCATTGACTTTGGAGGTTAGTGGGATAGATTCTTACCATTGGCCGAGTTTTCTTAAAACAATAGTTATCGGTCCAGCATCGAGATGGCTCCATTTGAGGATTTATATGGTCGGTGATGTCGTTCGCCCATCGGATAGTTCGAGCCCGACGAGGCTAAGTTATATGGTACTAATTTAGTGAAGGATGCCTTGGAAAAGGTAAAGTTGACTTAGGAGCAGCTTCGCATAACACAGTCCAGACAGAAGAGTTACGTGGATCTGAAGGTGCGTGATTTATCATTTATGGTGGGCGAGGAGGTTAACTTAATGGTCTAACCGATGAAGGGAATCTTGAGGTTCGGGAAGAAGGACAAGTTAAGCCCAAGGTTTATATGTCCATTTAAGGTGTTGAGGTGAGTTAGGGAGGTTACTTATGATCTTACTTTGCCTCCAGTCTATCGGGAGTTCATCCGGTCTTCCATGTGTTTATGCTCTGGAGGTATCATGCCGATAGGTCGCACGTGCTGGATTACAACATTGTTCAGCTAGATGAGAGTTTGGGTTATGGGGATGAGCCAGTTGCCATTGTTCACAGGCAGGCTTGCTAGCTAAGGTGCAAGAAGATTGATGCGGTAAAGGTTCATTGGAGGGGTCAACCAGTCGAGGAGGCGACTTGGGAGACCAAGGAGGACATGCAGAGCGGAAATCCACACCTATTCGACACTCCGGGTATGATTCTAGACCATTCGAGAATGAACGTTTGTTTAAGAGGTGGAGAATGTAACGACCCGACCTGTCGTTTTGCTTTCTAGATCCCCGTTCCCCTTATTAAAACTCCCCATATGTTCTTCTACAATTTTATGACTTGCAGGGACAATGTATTACATAAGACATTTCAAGTTATCAGTGGTGGATTATAGATCAACACTAAGGTGAATCAATAATAGATGGATAAATATTCCAAAGTATGAGAGGAGATTATGATGCCATTCTTTAGGTGAACAATAATAAGGAAACATTAAATGACTTATATTTATACGTAAATGATAAGGGGTGAGAGAGTAACCTGGAGTTGGGTAGCAGACCTCGGTAATAAGAAACTGAAGTTAGAGTTATGGTCTAGTATGACCTACCTAGTTATAGTAAAGCCATAAGCATATATAACTGAGGCTATGAAACAAGATATATCAATAGTCATAAGTTAGACAAAGTACCGAGTGAAAAACTTTTGTACACCTATAGATTCCCAGCGGGACAGCTTGTCAGAGTACTGTATATGTTCACAAAGTGAGGCCTAGAGATTGACTAAAAGCTAAAGGAAAAAGGAGATAAGAGTCGTATAGGCGCACATACAAGTTCAGAATAGTACGGCTGCATGAAATAAGGTAGAAACAATTACGAGTTTGGAAGAATTTCGACCACAAGTCGTGGTGTGAGAAAGAGGCCTAAAGAGGGGAATTTCCTAGCTTTTGGATTTATTCACCGAACAGTTCCCTATATGTCAAACACAATATTAATGTATTCGTAAGAGCTATTTCTTAAGATACGGATAAGTGCATCAGTCAACATTCGAGGACGAATGTTCCAAAGGGGGGAATGATGTTACACCCTGTGTATTTGTACGTGCGAGGATGTCATAAGTCAATTTATATAAGCTCATAAGTAATATTATATTTGGAAGCATACAAAGAAAGTTAATCATGTTACCGTGGAGGTTACAAATATTAAAGATCATGAATACCAAGAACCAAGAGGGTTGGAATGCTTAGAAGCTAAACGAATTGAAAGAAATAAGTTTCATCAAAAGTCGACAAGTTGGAATGTTATAACATGTACTTTGGGGTGAGACGAGGGTCATTAACATGATAAGGAGGTTACTTATGAGTTATTTTAGTCATATGATAGTCGTGTGCTACGTTTGGAAGTCAAGCAAGTTGTAGAACAAAAGTTGGCAAAGCTCATCACAAGTTACATTCATAAATGTCGAATTATTCTTAGGAGCGTGTCCGGAAATTTAGTCCGAAGCGGAATTTGTCTTGAAATGGAAAAAATTAAATTTTTGGGAAGTTTGACCAGGGAGCTGACTTTTTCGTATCGGGTCGGAATCCAGTTCTGAAAATTTTCATAGCTCTGTTATGTCATTTATGACTTTTGTGCAAAATTGGAAGTGACTCCGGATCTATTTGATGTGTTTCGGCACAAGATATAGAATTTAAAAGTTCAAAGTTCATAGATTTTGATTTGTTGTGCGATTTATAGTTTTGTTGTTATTTGATTTTTTTGAGGCCTCGAGTAGGTTTGTGTTATGTTATGCAACTTGTTGGTATATTTGAACTGGATTTCGAGTGGCTCGGTGAGTTGCGGGGAGAGTTTTGAGCATGTCCGGGTATTTCGGCACTCTGATGTTGTTATTGAACGTTAGAAGTGCGGACCTCACAATTTTGTGTGTTGAGGCACATTTTTTAGTGTTGTAGCAGATGAAACAGTGCTGCAGCAGATGGAAATGTGCGGACCGCAGAGGAAAAATACAGACCGCACAGTTTTGTCTGCGGCCAGACTTCAGGGGGTTTTGCAGGTTCGATGGTCTCACTTTGAAGGCTTATATCTTTTAATCTACAACGAATTTGGAGATGATTCAAAAGCAAAAGTTGTACCCCTTTGAATCTAGTTTCCATAAAGGTTTAACTATAATCATTTGGACACTTGTACAGAAAGTTATGGGCATTTTACTGAATCCTAGTAGTGTAGGATTTTGAAGTGCGGCGGCATAATTTGGAGTGCGACCGTAAAACCTAGAATGTGCGTACCGCATAAAAATTGTGCGGTCAGCACAATGAGGGTTCAGATTGTGTATTATAAAACCGAGGGTTTGGGTATTATTTCATATTTGGTCTTTGGGAGCTCGGTTTGTGACGATATTTCGTGGGTGTTTTAAAACTTTAATCGAGGTAAGTGATTCTAACTCAGATTTGGTTACAATACATGAATATATCACCGTTTTCATCATTCAATTAGTAGTTTGAGATAGATATTTGAGGAAAATTGTAGAAATTACATAAAATGAAGTTTTGGGATTTGAATGTTGATTCAAAGTCGGATTTAAGTGAAACTAGTATGGTTGGACTCGTAATTGAATGGGTTATCAGATTTTGTGATTTTGTCGTATTTTGAGATGTGGGCCCCACGGATGATTTTTGGAGTGTAATTTCGGATTTTGTGGGAAAATATTAGTATTTTGATATGGAATTAATTCATGTAAGTTGTATTGACTGAAACAAATTAATTGTGACTAGATACGAGGCTTTCAGAGGGAAATTTGCGAGGCAAACGCATGACGGAGTAAAGGATTACACGGTTTGAGGTAAGTAACTCTTCTAAACTTGGAGCTGAGGGCATGATCTCTGAATATACGTAATATGTGAATGTTTTGGCAAATAAACTTGGCATTGTTTATATAGTTTTATGTGTTAAAGAAATTAAGCTGAGAATCATATTAAAAATCATATCGAGGCTATGTTGCAGTATTATTGGGACCCACAGAGGTCATATTGTTGTTGAATTATTTGTTTAAATTGAAATTTCATACTCAATCATGTTCATTCATTTCATATTATCTCTCAGTCTCTTCTGCTATTTATTGATTCATCATATCATCATTTTGGGCTAGTTTCCTGACATTGTGAGCCCGAGAGACTGGAGAGATTGATGAGTGAGTGAGGCCGAGGGCCTAATTGTGAGGATAACTATAGGATCGGGCCGCATGCCACAGCAGGCGATATTGTCATTATATACTTTATTATTATAGGACCGGGCTGCATGTCGCAGCAGGTCAGATTGGCTTATTATAGCACGTGAGTTGTCCGTGCAGATACAAATATTGATACTATAGCACGTGAGTTGTCCGTGCAGATTATAGCGCTTGGGCTGAAAGAGCCCCTCCGGAGTCTGTACACACCCCCTGTGAACACACGTACCTGCTGAGTGCCAAGTGCCGAGTGCGAGTGCCGAGTGATTGGGAGGACTGAGTGACTGTGAGGACTGGGTGACTGGGAGAACTGAGTGAAATGATACTCTGAGAGTATGTATATGGTTTTATCACTGAGTTGCATCGCATTGACATGCACATTTGATATACAAGCATGGAGATACACTTTCCTCATGTTGTACGGTATCACGTCATTCATGACTTCTCACACATATTGTCCTACGGGCATAGTGATGCATTTTTCCATTGTCTATCTGGAAAGAAAATAAAACATCTTATCATTGTTGAAAGGATTTTTGGGAAACATTTCAAACTTATTTTTATTTTTGGCAACTCCGGTAAATGATTTGGGTTTTCATTGATGTACTGAAAGGCATAACTATTTTAAGAAATAATGTTTTTGTTGAGCATTTGATTGTTGAATTACTTCGGGTATTACTTGTTTTATGTTGTTATGAACTATTATGGTTATTGAAGTTGAGACCCGACCTTGGTACAAGCTCATCACTACTTTCAACCTAAGGTTAGGCTTATTACTTATTGAGTACATGGGGTAGGTTGTACTCATACTACACTTCTACACCTTGCATGCAGATGTTGGCTGCTGATGTTGTTGTGTTCGTTGGGAGCTGGATTTGAAGATGTACCTGCGTTCCGGTTGTTGCTGCCTCTTGTTCATGGTAGCCTTAGATTCATAAAACTCTATTTATATACTTTTCAAACAGATGATGTATTACTACATACCAACTTTGTATACTATATTCTTAGAAGCTCATGATTTGTACTACTAGTTCTTGGGGACTATATAAGATTCAGATTTTTCCTTACTTAAATTGATTTAATAATTGTTATTGGAATTGGATAGAGGATAATTGACTTACCTAGCAGGTTGGGTTAGGTTTCATCAAGACTAGTTAGATTTTGGGTCATGACAAGGTGGTATCAGAGCTGTAGGTTCATAGGTTCTACAAGTCATGAGCAAGTGTCTAGTAGAGTCTTACGAATCGGTATGATGACGTCCATACTTATCTTCGAAAGGCTATAGGGTATTTAAGATTATTTTCCATATTTCTTTCCTTTTCGTGCGGAATTGATTCAGCTTGAATGATAACTCTTTGAATTCCCTCCATGCATTCGTGTGCGCATGTGAGCGCTCGGTATCAGCTTTGTATCACCAACTTGTGATTTCAGGGATGACGTGCGGGATATGTATTTTGTGCTTTGGTGATGGGCCAGTTTGGAGGACTTGAGGCCAGGTTTGGACCGTCGCTTAGGCTCGGTAGCTTCAGTTTTAACTTGTACATTTTGACTCATATGTCTGGTAATGTCCCTATGAGTGGAATTTGTGGCTCGATAAGTGGTGAAATAGCTTTGTGATGAATGTGATGTAACTGCGGGATGTGTTAAGACGATTTGAATTTGACGAGAAGTGTTTCCTTGAAATGCAAAGGAAGGACATTGGGTTCTTGATTTTCATTTTAATGTGTCGTACAGTCTCGAGTGTGAATGTTTTGAAGGAACTTTCACGTTGTTAAATTTTGGGACAAATGAAATTCCCATGTCTAGTTAATGAGTTTGGACTCTGAACGATCAAGTGATTTCATAGTAATTATAACTGCGAAAGGGTATAACAAGATACTAAATTGAGGATAAGCAGGTGGGTTATCCCCTGCGGAGTAATCTACGTAGGTGTGTTCCTTATAGTGTGAGGGGAGAGCTTCTTTTCTGCCAGCGTGGTGTATATGTTGAGATATAAATTTGAATCTGGTTGAGAAAGTTGACTTGAGTGTTAAGAGAATGAATGTTAACTTAGCGGACGATTGATGTATTTTATGGTTGGTGTTGCATAAGCATGAAAAGAGTTTTTTTTGTTAGACCGACTGCAGAATTATGGTAGTAATAATGTATGGGTATTGTGAGTTATGGAGTGTTTAAATCTATGGTTTTGAGCCAAGTGGGGGAGCCTGCTATGGACAAATCAATTCATGGGTATGTGTCAAATTTCGGTTTTGGTTTTAAGTATACATGGGAATCAGTGATGACTTGTAGAGGTGGAGTTCGAGAATGACTCGAGTACTAGAATTCCTAAATGCGGGTTATGTTGCGCTTTATGAGTATATGAAAATCATGGGATGAGTGAGTTGTTATTCGTGAATGATATAGTGCGCACGGAGTATGAATTTTATTAATGGTGTTAAGGCAGGATTACCTCTTTGAGTGGTGTTGTACTAATGGGGCATGTGTCTTTCGGCCCGTTTGGGCGGTGCAATTGATATTTGAGTAGAGTGGACGGCTCTTGAGACAGTTCTAATGGATTCACGATTTATGTGTAGCGATTTGGAATTTTCAAGATATGTATATGGCTAGAAACTGAGAGTTACACTGGATGATGTTGATACTTGTGGCATTTTTATACCATTTTGGATTATGCATTTCAGTATCATAAAGGTGAAGGAAACAACTTTAGGTTCACATAAGGTCTCTTTAGAGTGGGTGTCGCTGTTGTGGTGCATTGGGGTGCTTAAGAGGGAAGTCAGTGGCTTATGGGCCTTAGGGCATTGTGGTTTTATACTAGGGTCTCTTATGTGGTGAATTTTGATTAAGGATCATAGTGTTCCAGCAAAGAGAAGTATCAATTTAAAGGTAATTTGGAAGAAACTTGGAGAAATAGGACAGTGTGGTAGTAAGTTGGATCAGCACAATAATGGATATAATCGGTTCTTTGGCTACTTATGATGTGGCTAATCTCGACAGGTGTTTCGTGGCGATGCTCTTGGGTTTTGGCGACGTGTGTGGCTGGGTTGAGTTTGAAAGATTTGGTTATGATAGCTTGGTTATGTGCAAATGGACTTCGAAAAGTTCTCAATGGTTTTTACCACGGTTCGAGGAGTATATTTCATACCAGCGTGAGGAATATGTTGCGTATTGTGGTTTTCTCCAGGATGAGATCAAATGGAAGGTTTCTGACTGACTGAGTATGTATTTTTCTTGTGACTCGGAGTGTTAATGAGGTTCTCGTGTTTTCATTAGATGGCCTAATAGAGGTTATGCGTGGGATAAGATTGGGATTTGCATGTGCAAGTATACTATTTAGTTTCAAAAAGGAAGGTCATGAGTTTATGGAGCATAGTCGATTTAAGATATTGGCACTAGTTGTATTACTTGAGAAGAGTGTACATTCATAAGGACACTATGTGTTTTGACTTACGGATGTTTCGTTGGTATTGTGGTATTCGTCTGGTTGATTGACTGCTGATATTCAAATTTTTTCTATGTCGCAAGGGAGAATTATAGAAATATTCTTCGTGGGATGATCGTGCATGAAATATGTGTTAGTTATTCTAGCACTGGAGTTGGAATGAGTTATGATGATTCATGTGCTCGATGAATTTGGATACTGGGAGTTCTCAGAAGCATATTGTTTCGGGTTGCGGCCTGTTTGAGGTGAGTATTTTATTTAAACTCGGTGGAGGAACTAGTTGCGTTAATTATTTGTGATAGCTACACACTATAAGTTTGCATATATGTGAGGTTTGAGCCAATGTGCGGGCATTGGGGCAAGTATTTATACTCGAAAGAATACTTAGGCTATGATATGCCTAGAGTTGACCGTTAAGCGTAAATTAATAATGTTTCTCGTGTTCTTACCTTTGTTGAGAACTATCTGGTCTACAGTTGAGGTTATAAAGAGGTTAATTCCCCGAATTAACGGGGTAGTTACTATTTCTGCGTTAAATTGCCGATTTGAAGTGTGATAGCACACTTTGCACATTCTTACACTATGGCGTGTTATTTATACAAGTGCAGGAGAATGAGAATCTTATTTCATTATCATATACAAGTGTACTTATTTAATTGCTCCTGTATGATATGCTGGGACTGGAGGATTCATATTATTGGCACGTGAGTTGTCCGTGTCATGTGTGAAAATTTTATTCCTATGATAATTTATCTGATTCATTAATTTCCTCCCTCTACAATTGTTCACATACGCCTATGGTTATCCTCTTCGCGAAATTTGAGGAGTTGGTTGTAACATTGTGGTTGTGGTGGCGCTTGTTGAACTTGCAATATGGTTCTCTTCTTTGAGACTTCTCCCATATTTGGGTACACTAATTGCAGTTGTGACTGGAGTTATATTGATGTGGCGTGTTTGTGGGATAGTTGTATTAAATAATATAAGGTCATTGGACCTGGAATGGCTACTATCATGTTTGATTATAGTATATTGGGAAGGAAAATATTGAAAGTCGACTTAGCAAGTGATTATAGTTCTGGTTGGAGCGAGAGAGCTCCATGACTTGTGATATGATAAGGGGTCATGAGATTCCGCGTGTTTCTTTCATTATCAGCAATGCACGAAAGTTTTGGAACAAGGTTTTGTTTGTTATGGGGTTTTATACTAGTACTTGGTTGGTTTTTGCGTAGTTACTGTGATCGGGAATGGTGCTGCGAGTATGCAAGTTGTGCGGTATGTTACGTGATTCTATTTGGGGTTATGGTTATGGCTTGATACAACTTGTTCATTAAGTGTGTAGAAGTGAGACTCGGGTCTTGTAAGAAATTATGGATGTTGGAAATCGGGCTCTAAGCTTTACGGACTAAGGTTAAAGTAATGATCTTCAATGTTGTCAGGCCTATATGGAATAGGGTGTCATGGGATCACCCCGGGTATATGCGTGGTAGGATGGAATAGTGATGTGATGGCTTGGAAACAACTCCCAGCACTTTTGAGGACGAACGTATGTTCACAACCCTGTTTCTCGATTTACTACTCAATTTATGATTCACAATTATTTTATGACTTACCGAGTTAATTGGTTCGGGTTCGGTGACGTTTTGGAATGAATTGGAACACTTAGTTCCATGGTTTAAAGCTTGAGTTAAAATAGTGACCGGATGTCGACTTATGTGTAAACGACTCCGGAATGGAGTTTTGATGATTCCAATAGCTACGTATGGTGATTTTGGATTTAGGAGCGTGTCCGGAAAATTATTTGGAAGTCCGTAGCGGAATTTGTCTTGAAATGGCGAAAATTGAATTTTCGGCAAGTTTGACCGGGGGGGATGACTTTTTGGCATCGAGGTTGGAATCCAGTTTCGAAAATTTTCATAGCTCTGTTATGTCATTTATCATTTGTGTGCAAAATTAGAAGTCATTCTGTAGTGATTTGATGTGTTTCGGCACAAGATATAGAATTTGAAAGTTCAAAGTTCATAGATTTTGATTTGTGGTGCGATTCATCGTTTTGATGTGATTTGAAGCCTCGCGTAGGTCCGTATTATGTTATGCAACTTGTTGGTATATTTGAAAGGGATTCCGAGTGGCTCAGTCAGTTCCGGCACTCTGATGTTATTCTGGAACGTTGGAAGTGCGGACAACACAATTTTGTGTGCTAAGTCACATTTTTGAGTGTTGTAGCAGATGAAAAAGTGCTACATGAGAAAGAAATGTGCAGACCGCAGAGGAAAAATGCGGACCGCACAATGTAGTCTGCGGCCGCACTTTCAGGGGGTTCTGCAGGTTCGATGGTCCGATTTCGGAGGCTTATAGCTTTTAATCCACAATGAATTTAGAGATGATTAAAAAATAAAAGTTGTATCACTTTGAATCTAGTTTCCAGAAATGTATAGTATTAATCATTTGGATATTTGTACATGAAGTTATGGGCATTTTACTAAAGCCTAGTAGTGTAGACTGTTAAAGTGCGGCGGCACAGTTTGGAGTGCGACCGCAAAACCTGGAATGTGCGGACCACACCAATATTGTGCGGTCAACACAATGAGGGGTCCGATTGTGTATTATAAAATCGAGGGTTTGGGTATTATTTCACATTTGGACTTTGGGAACCCGGTTTGTGACGCATTTACGTGGGGTTTTCAAGATATTCACCAGGGTAAGTGATTCTGACTCAGATTTGGTTAATATACATGAATATATCATCGTTTTCATCATTCGTTAGTAGATTGAGATGGATATTTGAGGAAAATTATAGAAGTTTCATAAAATGAATTTTTGGGATTTGAATGTCGATTCAAAGTCGGATTTGAGTGAAACTAGTATGGTTGGACTCGTAATTGAATGGGTTATCGGATTTTGTGAGTTTTGTCGTAGTTCAATATGTGAGCCCCACGGGCAATTTTTGCAGTGTAATTTCAGATTTCGTGGGAAAATATTAGTATTTTGATATGGAATTAATTCCTGTAAGTTGTATTGACTGAAATGAATTAATTGTGACTAGATACAAGGCTTTCAGAGGCAAATTTGTGAGGCAAAGGCAGAGCGGGGTAAATAATTACACGGTTTGAGGTAAGTAACTCTTCTAATCTTGGAGCTGAGGGTATGAAAACTGAATATACGTATTATGTGAATTGTTTGGAGGTGACGCACATGCTAGGTAACGGGCGTGTGGGCGTGCACTATAGAAATTGTTACGCATTGGTTCTGTGAAATTTTGTAGTCAAATAATCTTGGCATTTTTTATGTAGTTTTATGTGTTAAAGAAATTGAGCTAAGAATCATATTACAAATCATGCTAAGGCTATGTGCCAGTATTATTGGGACCCACATAGGTCATATTGCTGTTGAATTATTTCTTTAANGTGCACTATAGAAATTGTTACGCAATTGGTTCTGTGAAATTTTGTAGTCAAATAATCTTGGCATTTTTTATGTAGTTTTATGTGTTAAAGAAATTGAGCTAAGAATCATATTACAAATCATGCTAAGGCTATGTGCCAGTATTATTGGGACCCACATAGGTCATATTGCTGTTGAATTATTTCTTTAAATTTAAATTTCATACTCAGTCATGTTCAATCATTTCTTATCATCTCTCAGTCTCTGTTTCTAATTATTGATTCATCATATCATCATTTTGGGCTAGTTTCATGACATTGTGAGCCCGAGAGACTGGAGAGATTGATGACTGAGTGAGGTCGAGGGCCTGATTGTGAAGGTAACTATGGGATCGGTTTGCACGCCGCAACAGGCCATATTGTCTTTATATACTTTATTATTATGGGATCGGGCTGCACGCCGTAGCAGGCCAGATTGGCTTATTATAGCATGTGAGTTGTCCGTGCAGATACAAATATTGATATTATAGCACGTGAGTTTCCATGCAGCATGTGAGTTGTCCGTGCAGATTATAGCGCTTGG
>AWOL01S0014614.1:471036-499830 GCA_000715115.1 Nicotiana otophora
AGTCTGTACACACCCCCAGCGAATGCAGGTACCTACTGAGTGCGAGTGCCGAGTGTCGAGCGATAGGGAGGACTAAGTGACTGTGAGGACTGAGTGACTGTGAGGACAGGGTGACTGGGAGGACTGAGTGAAATGATACTTTGAGAGTATATATATGATTTTATCACTGAGTTGCATTGCATTGACATGGATATTTGATGTACATGCACGGAGATACATTTTTCTCATGATATACGGTATCACGTCATTCATGACTTCTCACACATATTGGGCGACGAGCATAGTGATGCATTTTTCCACTGTCTATCTGGAATGAAAATAAAACACCTTACCATTGTTGAAAGGAATTTTGGGAAAAATTATTATTTTCAAACTTACTCACATTTTTGGCAACTCCGATAAACGATTTGGGTTTTCATTGATGTACTTGAAAGGCAGAACTATTTTCAGAAATCACATTTTTGTTGAGCATTTGATTGTTGAGTTACTTATGGTATTACTTGTTTTATGTTGTTATGAACTATTGTGGTTATTGAAGTTGGGACCCGACCTTGGTACAAGCTCGTCACTACTTTCAACATAAGGTTACTTTGTTACTTATTGAGTACATGGGGTCGGTTGTACTCATACATGGGAGCTGGATCTGAAGATATACATGTGTTCCGGTTGTTGCTGCCTCTTGTTCATGGTAGCCTTAGATTCATAAAACTCTGTTTATGTACTTTTCCAGCAGATGATGTATTACTTCATGCCAGCTTTGTATTCTCTATTCTTAGAAGCTCGTGATTTGTACTACTAGTTCTTGGGGATTGTATAATATTCAGATTTGTCCTTACTTAAATTGCTTTAATAATTGTTATTGGAATTAGGTAGTGGATAATTGGCTTACCTAGCGGGTTGAGTTAGGTGCCATCATGACTAGTTTGATTTAGGGCCGTGACAGTTATTACTGTCATTATCTTATTATATTTGTGTTGTCGTCATTCTGATTCGGACTGTATCTTTCTAAGCTCGTCACTGCTTCTAGCCCAAAGTTAGTCCTATCACTTATCGAGTATATTGGGTCGGTTGTACTCTTACTACACCCTACACTTCGTGTGCAGATCCAAGTACATATGGATGCAGTGATTGCTTGAGTGGTAATAGTACCTGTTCGGAGACCTCGAGGTAGTTGTGATGACGCCCGCAAACCTTGACTCTCCTTTCATTCATTCTATATCAGTACTATTCTATCTTCTCATACAGTTGTAATAGAGTTTTAGACTATGTTGACATTAATAGTTCATGTGCTTGGTGACACTAGGATTTTAGGATTATTGTAGTTGAGTTGCAGTTGTTTTATCAGTTATTTATGAGACTTTCCACTATTAGACCGATTAAATCATTTTTTTGTTTTAAAATGCATAGTTATTATGTGATTTTCGGCTTGCCTAGTCATGTGATAGGCACCATCACGACAGGTTGGGATTTGGGTCGGGAGATAAACTTTCATTGTCCCTTCCCTAGAGATGTTATTGATAGAACTAATAATATATATCTTCTTTCTCATTATTACCACAAGCATGATGCCCCTATTTGGGGTATTATACCTTGTCAGACACTTTATTCGGTCACATCATTATATAACTTTGAATAAGATATTTTTTTTATTCGTTATTTTTATTAGTATTTATTATCCTATCCTTTGACCGACATTATCATCTTACAGTCTCTTCCTTAATTTTATCTTATCCCGCTATTACTATATTATCTGTTTATGTCCCTTCATTCTTATTCCATGTGTCCTTATTATGTAGAGCTGTTAGGTCACAACTCATTCTAGAGTCATTGTCGCGTGTATAAAACAATATATAAGAATGGGTAATAAACAAGACAAAGCTATAAACAAAATAAAAAAACACGCAATACGATTAGATGGTTCCAATATAAGACTTGCAAATATTATTTGCACTTCATTCACTAGTGGAAATAACAGTCCTTGTTCATGCAGTAAGCTGCTGGCCAAGAAGGTTAACTAGCTGATGCATATTAGTATGTAACGACCCAACTTGTCGTTTTAAGAATCTATGTGGCGTTCAGCGACTTAAGGTCCCGAGCAACTTCGTAATATATATTATGACTTGCATGTACGGTCTAATTTGGCTTTTGGAAGAATCGGAATTTAATATAAAGAACAATTGTCATTTCTTAAGCTTAAATGATAATTTGGTTTTTGGAAGATTCGGAATTTAATATAAAGAACAATTGTCATTTCTTAAGCTTAAATGATAATTTGGTTTTTGGAAGATTCGGAATTTAATATAAAGAGTTGACCGGAGAGTTGACTTTTGAGCAAACGAGCCCACAATAGAATTTTGATGAATCCAACAGCTCCGTATGGTGATTTTTGACTTAGGAGCGTGATCGAAATTTTATTTGAAAGTACGTTGTGAAATTAGGCTTGAAATGGCTAAAAATAGGAATTTAAGTTTGAAAGTTTTCCCGTGGAGTTGACTTTTTGATATTGGAGTCGGAATCGAGTTCTAAAAATTTTCAAAGCTCCGTTATGTAATTTATGACTTGTATGCAAAATTTGAGGTCAATCGGACTTGATTTGATAGGTTTCGACATAGAATGTAGAAGTTGGAAATTCTTAAGTTTCATAAAGCTTGAATTGAGGTGTGATTTGTGATTTTAGCGTTGTTTGATGTGATTTGAGGTTTCCAATAAGTTCATATGATGTTTTAGGACTTGTTGGTATATTTGGTTGAGGTCCCGAGGGAATCCGGTGAGTTTCGGATGTTTAACGGATCAAAAGTTGGACTTAAACAGTTGCTGCTGAAATTATTATTCTGCTGCAAATTTCGGGGGCAGAAATCGAAGGCCGAAGATCGAGGCCCACAATCAAAGGCCGAGGATCGAAGGCCGAGGATCGAGGCCCATAATCAACGTCGAGAATCGAAGGCCGAGAATCGAAGACCGAGATCGAGGATCGAAGGCCGAGGATTGAATGTTGAGGATTGAGGGTCGAGGGTCGAGGGTCGAGGCTGAGGATCGAGGGCCAAGGACCGAGGGCAGCCTGGACAAAACTGTCAGTTATAAAGCAGAGGACTTCGTCCCATTTTTCATTTTTGACAAATTGGAGCTTGATGAGAGGCGATGTTTTGGATATTTTCAGAGAAAGCATCGAGGTAAATGTTCTTAACTCAATTATGGTTAGATTACCTGAATCCATCGTTTGTTTTCATCATTTAATTAGTGTTTTGAGATGGAAATTTGGAAAAAATTTTAGAAATCTCATAAAATGAATTTATGCGATTTCGGTGCCGATTTGGAATCGGATGTGAGTGCAATTAGTATGGTTGGACTCGTAATTGATTGGGTTGTTGGATTTTGTGAGTTTCGTTGGATTTCGAGACGTGGGCCCCATAGACAATTTTTGAGTTAAATTTTGGATTTTTGTTGGAAAATTAGTGTTTTCATATGGAATTAATTCCTATAATTAGTATTGACTGAATTGAATTAATTTGAATAGATTTGAGCTATCCGGAGGATTTATTCAAGCAAGATGACTATTTTGGAATATCGGCCTAACTCCGTAAAGATAAGTATCTTGCCTAACCTTGAGTGGGGGAATTACCCCTTAGGTATTGAGTCTTATGTGAAAATTGTGTAATTGAAACCATGTACGCGAGGTGACGAGTACGTACTTGGTTTATTTGTGCATATTATATCGGTTGCAATTTGTAGACACGACGGTTTAGGGAAAGATTGTGATTGAAAGTGTGAAATGTGAATAATCAAAATGATCGGCCATGTCGTTGCATCCTCCCCCTCTTAAAACAAACATTTGTCCTCGAAATAGTTTAGTGACATACCTGAAGTGGCGAAAATATGAGGACAGCGGCTACGCGTATCATGCTTGGTCTCCCTAGTCGCCTCCTCGACTGGTTGACCCCTCCACCGAACCTTTACTGAAGCAATGTTCTTCATCCTCAACTTTCGGACGTGCCTGTCCAAGATGGCCACTGGCTCCTCAAAATAAGATAAATCTTTGTCCAATAGAACTGAGCTGAAATCTAACACATGGGATGGATCACCGTGATACTTCCGGAGCATTGAAACATGGAATATCGTATGAACTACAGATAGACTATGTGGAAATACAAGCTTGTAGGGCACCTCACCAATCCTCTCAAGAATTTCAAAAGGTTCGATATACTTAGGGCTCAGCTTTCCCTTCTTCCCGAACCTCATAACACCCTTTATGGGTGAATCCCAGAGCAAGACCCACTCTCCAACCATGAATGCAACATCGTAAACCTTTCGATCCGCATAACTATTCTATCTAGATGGGGATGTACGGAATCAATCCTGAATCAACTTAACCTTTTCCAAAGCATCCTGAACCAAGTCAGTACCTAATAGCCTAGCCTCACTTGGCTCAAACCAACCAACTGTAGACCTACACTGCCTGCCACACAATGGCTCATACAGAGCCATCTGAATAGTCGAATTGTAGCTGTTATTGTAGTCAAAATCCACAAGCAGCAAGAAGAGATCCCAAGAACCCCTTCACTCCATAACACATGAACAAAGCATATCCTTCAATTTATGAATAGTGCGCTAGGACTGTCCGTCCGTCTGAGGGTGGAACGATGTAATCAGCTCAATCTGTGTGCCTAACTCACACTATAAGGCCTTCCAGAATCGCGATGTCATCTACGTACCCTAATCAGAGATGATGGATACCATCATTCCATGAAGTCGGACAATCTCGCGAATATAGACATGAGCCAGGTGCTCTGCAGAATAAGTAGCCACCACCGGAATAAAGTGAGCCGACTTGGTCAACCTATCTACAATCAACCATACTGCGTCAAGCTTCATCTAACACTGTGGGAGCCCAACAATGAAATACATGGTATCTCGCTCCCATTTCCACTTGGAAAGCTCAAACCTATGACGCAACCCACCTGGTCTCTATTGCTCATGCTTCAAATGCTTAAAATATAGGCATCTATTTATATATTCCACTATGTCCTTCCTCATCCTCCTCCACCAATAGTGCTACCTCATATCCCGATACATCTTAGCAGCATCCGAATGAAAAGAGTATCGCGAACTAGGGGCCTCCTAAAAAATCAACTCACACAACCCATCCACATTGGCACGCATAGCCAACCTTGTATATGTAACACACCGTCATCCCCAATAGTACCTCCTTGGCATTGCCGTGCTGAACTGTGTCCTTGAGGACAAGCAAATAGGGATCATCATACTGACGCTCTCTGATATGATCATATTGAGAAGATCGAGAAACCACGCAAGCCAGAACTTAACTCAACTCTAAAACATCCATTGGTAATGACCTCTCTACTGCCAACAGATTTGCTAAACTGCCCAAGGTCTCCGCCTTTGGACTCAAGGCACCGTCTACAACACTGGCCTTCCTAAGATAATAGATAATGGTAATATCATAGTCCTTAAGCAATTATAACCACCTCCGCTGCTACAAGCTGAGATCATTTTGTTGGAAAAGATGGTGCAGGCTCTGGTGGTCGGTATAGACCTCATAAGGGACACCGTACAAATAGTGCCACCTAATCTTTAAGGCATGAACAATAACTTCTAATTCCATGTCGTGGATAGGATAATTATTCTCATGCACCTTCGGCTATCTAGACACGTAGGCAATCACCATACCATTTTGAATCAACACCGCATCGAGGCCAACACGTGACACATCACAGTACACAATGTACGACCTCGAACCCGTAAGCAATACCAACACTGGGTCTGTAGTTAAAGTAGTTTTGAGTTTTTGAATCCTATCTTCCCGCTCCTCAGTCCATCTGAACAGAGCACCCTTCTGGGTCAATCTGGTCATAGGTACAACAATAGATGAGAAACCCTCTACGAAACTATGGTAATACCCTACCAAACCAAAAAACTCTAGATCGCAATAGCTGAAGACGGTCTGGTCCAACTCTACACTGCTTCAATCTCCTTAGGATCTTCCTTGATTCCCTCACTTGTCACCGCATGATCCAAAAATGCCACCGAATCGAGCCAGAATTCACAATTTGAAAATTTTGCATACAACTTATTTTCCCTCAATGTCTGGAATACAATCCTCAAATGTTGCTCATGATCCTCCTAGCTACGGAAGTACAACAAGATGTCGTCAATAAACACAATGACGAATGAGTCAAGATAGGACTGGAATACATTGTTCATCAAGTACATGGGTGTTGCTACGGCGTTGGTCATCCCAAATGACATCCCAAGGAACTCGTAATGACCTTACCGATTCCTCACACTAGTCTTCGAAATACCCGTATCCCTAATCTTTAGCTAGTGATAACCTGACCGCAAATCAATCATTGAGAACACTCTCTCACCCTATAGATGATCAATTAGGTCATCAATGTATGGCGATGGATACCGATTCTTAACTGTAAGTTTTTCAACTGCCGATAATCAATACACTTGGGCATAAAACCATCCTTCTTCTTTAGAAACAAGACCAGAGCACCCTAAGGTGACACACTGGGTTGGATGACACAGTTATCAAGTAACTATTGCAACTGATCTTTTAACTCCTTAAACTATATGGGGGGGCATACAATATAGTGGAATAGAAATGGGCTGAGTGCCCGACAATAAGTCAATACCAAAATCGATATCCCTATCAGGCGGTAAGCCTGAAAGATCCACCAGAAATAAATCTGGATAGTCTCTCAAGACTGACATATCTCACAAAGTCTAGATATGCATCACACTCCTTCCCAAACACCCACTTTGGCTTAAGGAAATACATCGCTCTACCAGGAATATAATCCAAAGTAGCCCTCCACTCCAACCGAGGCAAATGTGGCATACCCAATGTCACCGTCTTGGCGTGAAAATAAAGAGTAGCATGATAGGGCAAGAACCAGTTTATGCCCAAAATAACATCAAAATCTACTATACACAGTAACAATGGATCAACTCTACTCCCAAAACCACCAAGAACAACTAAAAATGACTGATACACATGGTTAACAACAATGGAATCTCCGACAGGCATGGATACATAGACATGAGAGCTCAAAGAATCATGGGATATACTGAAATATGGAGCAAAGGAATATGACACATATGAATAAGTGGACCCTGGATCAAATAAGACTGATGCTTCTCTATGACAAACCGGAACAATGCTTGTGATTTCTGAGTTTGATGCAACCGCCTTAGTCCTACTCGAAAAAGCATAACATGTGGTCTGGCCTCCCTCTCTAGGGACACCCCTACCCGCCTGACCTCCACCCTTAGCTAGTTGAGTAGGTGGAATGGAAACTGGTGCGGTAACCATGACCTGACAAGTCTAGGACCCTGTGGAATTCGTGGATCCTGAGTAGTCAATGGAGGTGCACCCCTCCCGAGTTTGTGGAAGTCCATCACTATATGACGAGTATCATCATACTAAAAACAAGCTCTCAGAAGATGTCGTTGCTGAAACTGGCTCAGGCCTGGCCGGGTGGACTGGCCACCGAAAGCACCCTGTGTAGGAGGTGCACTAGATAGTGGCGATGCATAATAGGCAACGTGAGACCTGGGAGTAGCCGGAATACCATTGGAAGCTAGAAGTGTTGAATGAACTGGATAGCTCACATAGCCTCTACTATGATGGGTTGCGACTGGGGCACGGGCACCACTATATGTGCCAGAATCTCAAGGCCTCTTGGCCTCCCTGTCTTCTCTCTCCGAACCCTGCATACATTCCAATCTCCATGCGATCTCATCTACCTACTGATGTGGAGTATCAGTCTCCAACTCTCGAGCCATGCTAAATCTACTACCATAGTTGAGCACCTCGATAAATTGGCACTCTCGCTATATGACTATGGAAACTAAGGTAGGTGCATGTCTGGACAACTCACTGAACCTGACAGCATGCTTTGATACATTCATAACACCCACGTGCAACTACTAAAACCCTGCGCGCCATGCATCCTGAAGGCTCTGGGGAACAAACTCCCTCAAGAACATCTCTGAAAACGGATCTCATGTGAGGGAATCTGCATCGGCGGGGCTACCCTCCTCATAAGCCCGCCACAACTAGTACTCTGGTCCCGACCACTGGAAAGTAGTGAACGCCACCCCGCTAGTCTCCATTATACCCATGGTGCGGAGAATATGGTGGCATTTCTCTAGAACGCCATGTGCGTCTTCTGTAGCTAGGCCACTGAAAGTAGGAGGATAGTACTTTTTATACCTATCGAGCATGAGCTACTCCTCCTCAAATGTCGTTGCCCTAACATCAGGTTGAACTGGGATAACCAACTACATTGTTATAACCTTTGTGAGCTTGTCAACATAGACCCGATGCTCTGGGGTACGCGCTGCGGGAGTTTGTGCTCCCCCCTCCCCCCAGTATGAGGTATGGGCGGTGCAAGTGGGATCAACCTCGTCTTAGCTAGAGTACCAAACATGCTCAAGAACTAGATGAGAGTCTCTTGAAGTCCAGGGGTAACAACTGTCGCATTAGGTGCCTGCCCACCAACTGGAGCTACTGGAAGCTCCTTTGTAGTAGCTCGGGCAGCTGCTGTGGCTCCACCATGTTCCCCTCCTCAACCTCTACCCTGGACCTGGCCTCTCACGGTGCTAGCAGGGGGCGCGGGTGTCTGGCCATCAGATCTAGTGATGCGCATCCTTACCATCTGTAATTTAATAGAAAAAAATGATTCAGAATTTCAAGCCAACAAATTTGCACGATAAGGAATCAATGAAGTGAAGTTTCCTAACAGTTATGTAGCCTCTCAAAGATAAGTACAGACGTCTCTGTACCAATCCGCGAGACTCTACTAGACCTTCTTGTGACTCGTAAAACCGATGAACCTATAACTCTGATACGAACTTGTCACGACCCCGATTTCCCTCCATAGAGTGTCGTGATGGCACATAGTCTCTAAGATTGGGTAAGCCTAACATACATGTAGAATTTAATCGTGAGAATGATAAAAACTTTCAAACAACTCAACAACTATGATAAAAGAACCATGCCACTCAACAAAACATAACTCCCAAAAACTGGTGATACGAAGTCACACGCTCTGCAAGAGTATATTTAACATCCTTATATAACAATATTTATAAAAAAGGGAAAATGAAATAGAACTTGATAGAGGGTGACTCTGAGGCCTGTGGATGCCGGCACGTATACCTTGAAGTTTTCAAATCCGAGCTCGACTCACTGGTGCCTAGGCTGGTACCTGGATATGCACAAAAAGATATGCAGAAGCGTAGCATGCGTACACCACAACGGTACTCAATAAGTGCCAAGCCTAACCTCAATATAGTAGTGACGAGGTCAGGTCAAGGACCTACTGAAATAAATAAGAAAACTTAATATGTATATGACTGTGTGATAATGATAAACAGTGGGAATGAAACAAATGATGAAATATACAAAAATAGCTACACTGAACTAAGGCAAATAAAGCATCGCGGAAGAAAACAAGGAATAGTATGCCAAAGAAACAAAGCAACCAAAACACAAATGATGTAATAGAAAAGAATCAACAAGAATCACTATCGAGGTATCGCCTAGTCGTCTCATTTCACAAATCAAATCACAATCTTTCTTTATATCTCCGCGGGAGCCTTGGAATTAGTTTAAAAATTATGTTTTTCGCAAAATATCTTCTCGCTTTTTAGTCAACCTTATCACACCGTGTGGCCTTAAGTAGTTCTCCTACCAGAAACTCGCGTATAAATCCCACCTCATCTTACCGCATGCGTTTCAACCCCCCAATCCTTATACAACCGCATGCGTATCAAAATCATAACATATCACAAATCGCACCTCAAGTGCTTATTATCACAACTTGCCAAAGAAGTCAAAAATAATAGTATTTCCACAATAAATAGCACATGGCTACCACAATATGTACAAGAGTCTCAGCAATAACAACCGAAAGTGAATGACTCACAAGAATAGTATTTCAATAAATTTACCACTTTGCCTTAATATGAATCGCGACCTTTATAACTCAATACCAAATTCAATAATAAGATATTCTATGAAATAAGAACTTCAAATAAGGAACTCAACGGTTAATTAATGAATAAGTAATATAGAGATCAATAACTTGAACTAAACATGAAAAGACAATTAGCAACTAAGGGGTAAGACAACTATTGACGATGTCAAGTAAAGCATATGAAGATAAACTAATGATGGTGAGTATAACATATTATGGCAACTCAATTAAAAACATGAAATGAATCTACATGGCTAAACCTGGTCAATTAGCACATTTAGCTCGTGTACGTACTCGTCACCTTGCGTACATGGCTTCCACATATCACAATACCACAAAACAATACCAATTTTAAGGGGTATTTCCTCACACAACGTTAGGCAAGACGCTTACCTCAAAACATGCTAACTCAATCTACTAGTATGCTTTCCTCGCGATTATCCAACTCCGAAAGGCTCGCATCTATCCAAAACAACCGCATGCCATAAATACTAACTATATGAAACTATTCCAAATAATAAAGTTGCAATCTTTAAAGAGAATAATCACTATAATAGAGTGGGCCAAGCCCATCAGTCTAGTTACGTGCAAGACCTAGAAGGGAGAAAACTAAAGTAACAAATACTAACTGAATAATTAAATTTAGATAACCAAGAGAAATTCACTACAATGTAGAGGGCTTTTCGACAGTGACGGGGATTCTCTTGAACCGTTGGTAGCGTGAACTTAGGGTGATAGAAAGAGTGAAATATTATTGCAAGTTACAACTCAACCGCGATAGCAAGGTATAGATTTTATTTTATCACTCTAGTTGTTTTTCTTGAATTAATCTAGGAGAGATATTATTAGTTATTTTTCTTATAATGACAAAGATCGAGATGGGAACAAAGTGGTCATAACCAACATTATAGTATTTGTAAGTCCTCGGGAATATAAGTATAGTTTAGTAATGAAAACCTTGCAATGTAGTTAGTGGTTTACATGGACCGGATTGGTTTGGTTTTTATAAAAATTAAACCAACTATATCAGTTAGGATTGGTTTGGATTTGTCGGGTTTTCAGTATGTGTTTGTCATATAAATTTTATTTCATCTTATTTTGTTAAATTTTTTATATGTAAATATATGTCTAGTAAAAATTAAAAATATTAATAAATATATGACTTATTAAAATAATTTTATGGGAGAATTTTCTCAGTAACATATAATAGTTATTTTTTAACGTCTCGCAATACATTTTTCTTAATATACACTTTCAAGGTTAACCATATTTAATAATTAAACATAAAAATTAATATGATACCTAAATTATTTTCTATTTAATTTTAAATTATCAAAATACCACTTTAAATTCTCAAAAGCTATACGAATTTAATAGATCTTGATATATTGTCACGAACCAAATCCTAACTGTCGTGATGGTGCTTATCGTGATACTAGGCAAGACACAATTTCAAATATTTAACAGACGATGAATAAAAGCAGTTTTAAAAGACAAAATTCTCATAACCGGGTTAAAAACCTAAAATACAAATGCGCAAAACAACTCCCAAATCGAGGTGTCACTAAGGTCATGAAAATCTATACATCACCAGTTTAGAGAAGAAATGTCTATGCAAGTCTGAGTCAAATACAATAAATGAAAAGATAAGGAAGGAGAAACAAGGACTGCGAACGTCAGGAAACTACCTCGAAGACTACAACGATTAGATGTGCGAAATATCAACACCCACCATATCCAGAAATACCTGGATCAGCACACAAAGTGCAGGGTGTAGCGTGACTACAACCAACTTAGTAAGTAACTATACTAAATAAAGAACTGAAAGATAGTGACGAGCTACACAATTATAGTTCAATTTCAGTAGTCTCAACAAAGAAAGTAGACATGCTTGCAAATCCGGCAATTTAAGTCAAATCACTTTGTACATGCAAAGTTCAGGTAAAAACCGGATATAATATCTCTCAGATGTTTCAAAGCAGTAACGTATAGCAGCTATGTGCAATAATAATGAAGCAAGAGCATTCTCTCAGAGCAATAGTCACTCAATCTTTCTCAATAGCTCAGCACTCAACACTCGTACTCAGTAGGTACTGTAACGGCCCGGACGGTTATTTTGAGTTTATTAGCCCCGATCCCCTATTTACCCTTTTTTCCTTTTCTGTTTATGCTTATGTGACTTGTCAGGAGCCTTGGTTTTGGTTTCGGAGTGTTTTGGTATACTTAGTCCTTAAAACGGAAGCTTAAGTCTTAAAATTTTTATCGCAGTTGGAACTGTATGAAGACAATTTTAGAATCGAGTTTCGTCGGTTCCTTTAGCTCCGTTGGGTAATTTTGGACTTAGGAGCGTGCCCGGACTGTAAAATTGAGGTCTATAGCTAATTTACGCTTGCAATGGCGAAAGTCGAATTTTTGAGAAGTTTGGCCGGGGGTTGACTTTTCGATACCGGGATTGGATTCTGATTCCGAAAGTTGGAGTAGGTCCATAATGTTGAATATGCCTTGTGTGCAAAATTTGAGGTCAATCGGACGTGGTTTGATATGATACGCCAACATTTGAAGAATTTTGAAATTTCGAAGTTCATTAAGTATGGATTGGAGGATGATTCACGTTTTTGTTGTTGTTTGACGTGTTTTGAGGGATCGAATAAGTTCGTATGGTGTTTTAGGACTTGTTGGTATATTTGGTTGTGGTCCCAGAGACTTTGGGTGTGTTTCATATGATTAACGGGTTGAAAACTTGGACTTAGGCAATGGCCGAAGCCTTCTAATACCTGGTGGTTTCGCACATGCGGTGGGGAGATAGCAGGTGCATACTCGCACGTGCAGAGAAAAGAGCACATAAGCGGGAGTTGAGGAGATGGCCAGGGGTCGCAGGTGCGAGGGTGTTTCCGCATCTGCGAACCCGCAGATGCGCCTGAAGCTCCGCAGATGCGAAAAGTGAGATGGAGGTCAGGATCACAGAAGCGGACTTTTGTCCGCAGGTGGGACCACTTGCTCGCAGATGTGGATCCAGCCCCTTAAGTCATTTCCACACCTACGAGGGAAATTCCGCAGGTGCAGCATCGGAGGTGCGACAGTGGGTTCGCATATGCGGAAGAACTTGGCAGAAAAATAGGATTTCGAGGGTTGGATTCCCAATTTGATTTTTGGGACTTTAAGAGCTCGGTGAGAGGCGATTGTTTGAGTTTTATTCAAGAAAATTGTTGGGGTAAGTATTTCTAACCCGGATTGGACTATACTTCATGAATCGATTGCTATTTGCATCATCTAATTAGGGATTTGAGTTGTAAATGTGGGGGAAAATGGTAGAAACTGCATAGGCTAAGATTTCGAGTTTTGGAAGGTGATTTGAGGTTGGATTCGAGTAATTATTGTATGGTTGGACTCGTGATTGGATGGATCTTCACATTTTGTGACTTTTGTCGAATTTCAAGACATGGGCCCAGGGGCCAATTTGAGCCTATTTCGGATTGTGTCTTATAATTTTGTATTCTTCTTGTGGAATTGATTCTTCTAGCCTATATTAATTATATCGTACTGTTTTTGGGTAGATTCGGAGCATTTGGAGATTGATATGAGGTGCAAAGGCATTGCGGAGTAGTATTTTGCGCGATTTGAGGAAACCCCGGATTATGCATTATCTGATCGATTTGGAGGTGACGCACATGCTAGGTGACGGGTGTGTGGGCTTACACTATAGGAATTTGGACTTGGTCTATTCCGTTGAACTGTAAAGTTGAATAAATTGTTGTTAGCTATATGCTCTCCCTGTGTTATATAAATTTGACTGTAAATCATGTTAGAAATCATGATTAGGCTATGTGATGATATTGTTGGGACCCACATAGGTCGCGTACTTGGTGAATTTATTGCTAATTGTTGTCTTGTACTCAGTCATGGTTTTACTTGCGTATCATATCTAAGTCTCTTCTTGATTCTTGTTGATACACTATGTAATTTTTTTTGGGCTGATCTTTGTGATTTCTGAGAGCTCGAGAGACTGGAGAGGTTGGTGACTGAGTTAGGGCTTGAGTGCCGAGCTGTTAGCTATATGTACATATATGAATCGGGTTGCACGTTGCAACGAGCCTGGTGATTGTATGTATATGGATCGGTTGCACGCCACAACGAGCCTTCTGGCTATTTATATATTATTGGATCGGGCTGCACGTGTAATGACCCGACCGGTCGTTTTGCCTTCTAAAATCCTGTCCCCCTAAATAGGACTCCCCGTATGTGCTTTTACTATTTTATGACTTACGTGGATGGTTAGTTTGAGACCAGGAAGGGTTCGGGTTCAAATCGGAATAATTGATTCCTTGAGTTGGCCTTAAAAGGGCTAAGTTTGACTTCGATCAACATTTTGAGTAAATGACCTCGGAATCGGAATTTGACGGTTCCAATAGGTTCGTATGATACATTTCGGCTTGGGCATATGCTCGGATCGAGTTTTGGATGACCCGGTAGTGTTTCGACGCCTAATGGTGAAAGTTGGTTCTTTGAAGGTTTTAGAAGTTACATAAATTTGGTTTGGAGCGGGTTTTGGTGTTATCGAGGTCCAAACGGAATTGCAAGATTGTGCATAGTTCCATAATATCATTTAAGACTTGCACGCAATATTGAGTATCAATCTGAGTAGTTTAAGTACATTTCAGCGCATTTGGAGTAAATTGAAAAACTTGAAGTTCATAAGTTTGATCCAATTAGTTTTGGGGTGCGATTCTTAGTTTTAATGTTATTTATGGCATGACTGGGGTATGTTCGGGCGGGGCCCCGGGGGCTCAATCGCACCTGCGCTTGGCCAGCCGCAGGTGCGGGCTCGCATGTGTGAGCCACGAGCCGTAGAAGCTAGAAATTGAGGGTAGCCTAGAATCCGTAGATGTAGAAGATTGAGCGCACCTGTGTGAGTGTAGGTGCGAGAGACATGGTCGCAGGTGCGGCTAGGCTCGCAGATGCGGCCTAAGGCACCGCAGGTGCGAAAGGCGCTGGGCAGTGAGGGTTCATTTAATACGGACTAAGGCCATTTTTATCACATTTTCTCTCACTCTTAGGAGATTTGAGAGCTTTGAAAGAGGGGATTTCGACCTAGATTTGTGAGGTAAGTAATTTCTACTTAATGTTAGTTTAACACATAGATTATGGGTTATTTTTAACATGAAAATTTGTAGAAATCATGCGTTTAGATGAAAAACCTAGGTTTTGATTAAAATGGGATTTACCAGGAAAATGATTTTGGAACTTAGTGAAAATCATATATTTATGTTCCTAAGGTTATGGGTAACAACTTTCTTCGAATATATTTGGAATCTGGGCACGTGGGTAAATTTTAGGAATCTTGCATTTAGGTTGGGTAATTGCTTTAATAGTGGGGGTATGAACGTTCGAGCGTAAATTGTTCAAGTCATTTGGCACCAATTTGCGAGGTTTGGGCACGTTCTTGAATCGGGGAGTGGGCTTTGAGACGAGGTAAGTCTCCTTTTTAACCTTGTAAAAGGGAAATTTCCCCATAGGCTAATTAACTAATATATGTGACTATTAGTGGGGGGGCTGCGTACGTACGAAGTGACGAGAGTGCGTGCGTAGATACTATTTATGCTAAGTCCGGGTAGTCTAGGACCCCCATCATGCCATACTTGAAATAATTGCGCCTTTACTTGTCAATTGAATTGCTTAAATCATAATTTACAAAAATAATTGTAAGAGGATCCCAAAGAGGTAAGTTTCACGTATTTAAGGGCATGAATCAAACACTTGACTGTTATTGAAAAATGTGTGTTTCTTAAAGTATTTTCTATTAGTGGAGCGGGCCGAGCGCCTCGGAATATTAAATAGATGTATATATGGTTCGCGTCGTTCGACCCTCTACAGTGCACAGTTTAAATATCATTATGTTGGTTCGGGCCGTAAGTCCTCGGCATTATTTGTGCATGAATATATTTGTTTTGGGATTTTATACTCATAACTGATATTGCTCCAATGTTTAATGGAAGATAAATTATGAAAAAAGGTATTTCCCATCACTTGCTGTTGAGTTTTAGTATATTTATGGTAAGCTATGCTCAGTTATAACATAAATTTATTATCATTAGCCATAGTAAGAATCAAGTCGACCCCTCGTCACTACTTCTTTGAGGTTAGGTGGGATACTTACTGGGTACATATTATTTTATGTACTCACGCTACACTTCTGCACTTAACTGTGCAGGATCTGAGGCAGGTGCATCTGGATATCCATCCGGCGGGCATTCTTGATCTGGGTGCGAGATTCCACGGTGAGCTGCCCTTCGAGCCGTTCAGCAGCATGCCAGAGTCCCTCTTTTATTTTGTTTCTGTCTATTCACTTTCAAGCAGTAGGATAGATATCTTTTGTATACTCTACTAAGTTGCCCATATACTAGCGACACTAGATCGTGACACGTATTAGTGGACTTGTGATTTTGCATTTTGTTCTTACGGTTGTTATTGTTTCTCGTTATTTTAATTTAATAATTTAAATCAAATTTTCATTAAATCTTTTAAGTAAAAGAGAAAGATCACTAACTGGGAAAAATCGTTAAAATGGGAAACAATTAAGTTATTCATTGTTGGCTTATCTAGCAACGGTGCTGGACCCATCACGGCCTGATATGGAATTGGGTCGTGACAACATGCCGCAACGATATAGCGCTTGGGCTGAAAAAGCTCCTGCGGAGTTTGCACACCCCCAGTGAGCGCAGGTACCTATTAAGTGTGAGTACTGAGGGCTAAGAGTTGAGTGATTGAGTTGTTGTGACGATTTGAGTGACTGTTTCCCTGAGAGGTTGTACTTGCCTTTTCATTTGTTAATGCATTTAGTTACTATTTGTCATTGTTGTGAAATTTCTGAAGAGATTCTATATCCAGATTTACCAACACTTTAACTGTATAAAACTAATTTGATTTGAACTGCCAGAATTGAAAGTATGTCTATTCTTTGCTGGAATTGTTGAAATTAAACTGTATTTGTATAGCTCGTCACTACCTTCTCAGTTCCTTATTTATTTTTGTTACTTGTTGAGTTGGTTGTACTCATTCTACGCCTAGCACTTCATGTGCAGATCTAGGTGTGTTTGATCAAGGAGGTCATTGAGGTCGTGCGCGATCGAGTACCGAAGACTACGAGGTAGCTGTCGGCGTCCTCATACCTTGTCTCTCCTTCTATGTTTTCTTTCCTTTCTGTATTGATACTTAGATACTATTTTTATTAGATTGGATATCTAGATGCTCATGAGTCGGTGACACCCCAATGTCGGGCTATATTTTTTCTGCACTTATGTTTTTTGGGTTTTACCCCCATTTTAATGAAAAACTCCGGTTATTTTAAATGTCTTAATTCATTTATGTTAAACATTGAAGGTGTTTTGGAAATGTCGGATTACCTAGTATCACGATATGCTCCATCACGAAGGGTTAGGTTTTGGGTGGTGACAAGTTGATATCAGAGCATAGGTTACATAGGTCTCACGAGTCATGAGCAGGTTTAGTACGGTCTTGCGGATCGGTATGGAGGCGTTTGTACTTATCTTCGAGAGGCTTCCGGACCTTTAGGAAAAACTTCACATTATGGAATTCGTATCGTGCGAATTTGTTGATTCTGGTGACTAAACATCTGTTGTTTCATTCTCTCACAGATGGGGAGGACTCATACTATGGGGTAGGATGGACAGCCACCAGTACCACCAGCTAGGGCCGCGAGAGGCCGAGGTCGCGGCAGTGGCAGAGGTGTAGCCCGCACGGCAGCTGGGGCAGTACCTGCAGACCCACCAGTTGCCCCAGTTCAGGAACAAGCTCAAGTTGTGGACGAGCCTGTGGGACTAGCTCAGGCACCTTCGTGCCCATTGTGACTCCAGGCTTCAGGAGGCCTTAGCTCAGATATTGACTGGGGCACCACCAGCCCAGTCGGTTGCCGCTGCTTAGGATTATGGTGTTCTCCATGATTAATTTGAGGTCAGGGTATCACCAGCTGAAGATTTGGGACTCAGATATTCTTGAGACAGCTTTCAGGTCCCGATATGGCCTTTATGAGTTCCTTGTGATGTCATTTGGGTTGACCAATGCCCCAACAACATTCATGCATTTGATGAACAATGTGTTTCAGCCTTATCTTGACTCTTTCGTTATTGTATTCATTGATGACATCCTGATGTACTCTCGTAGCCAGGAGGAGCTTGCTCAGTATATGAGGATTGTGTTATAGTGATTGAGGGAGGAAAAGCTTTATGCAAAGTTCCCCAAGTCTAAGTTTTGGCTCAGTTCAGTGGCGTTCTTGGGGCATATGGTGTCTAGTGAGGGTATTCAGGTGGATTTGAAGAAGATAGAGGCGGTGCTGAGTTGGCCTAGACCGTTCTTAGCCATGGCGATTCGGAGCTTTCTTGGGTTGGCGGGCTATTACCGTTATTTTTTGGAGGGTTTCTCATCTATTGCATCGCCTTTGACGAAATTGACCCAGAAGGGTGCTCCCTTCAGGTGGTCGGAGGAGTGCGAGGAGAACTTTCAGAAGCTCAAGACTACTTTGACTACGACTCCAGTTCTAGTTCTACCATCCGTTTCTGGTTCTTACATAATGTATTGTGATGCCTCGCGGATTGGCATTTGGTGTGTTCTGATGTAGGAGGGTAGAGTGATTGCTTATGCCTCACTCCAGTTGAAGCCCCATGAGAAGAACTATCATGTCCACCAACTTGAGTTACCAACTATTGTTCAAGCATTGAAGATTTGGCGGCACTATTTGTACGCGGTCCATTGTGAGATTTACACTGATCATCGGAGTTTGCAGTAATTCTTGTATGGTTGGACTCGTGAGTGGATGGATCTTCACATTTTGTGACTTTTGTCAGATTTCAAGACGTGGGCCCAGTGGCCGATTTGAGCCTATTTCGGATTTTAGCTTATAATTTCGTGTTTTTCTTGTGAAATTGATTCTTTTAGCCTATATTAATTAAATTGTATTGCTTGTGGCTAGATTCGGGGCGTTTGGAGATTCATTCGAGGGGCAAAGCCATTGCGGAGTAGGATTTTGAGCGGTTTGAGGTAAGTAACAGTTTTAAATCTAATCTTGAGGGTATGAAACCCCGGATTATGTGTTATGTGATTGATTTAGAGGTGACGCACATGCTAGGTGACGGGCGTGTGGGCGTGCACCGTAGGAATTGGGAATTGGTCCGTTCCGTGGAACTGTAAAGTTGAATATCTTGTTGTTAGCTATATGCTCCCCCTATGTTATTGAAATTTGACTGCAAATTATGTTAGAAATCATGCTAAGGCTATGTGATGATACTGTTGGGACCCGAAGAGGTCGCATACTTGTTAAATTATTTGCTAATTCCTCTCTTGTACTCAGTCATGGTTTTACTTGCGTATCATATCTAAGTCTCTTTATGATTCTTGTTGATACATATGTATATATATGGATCGGGTTGCACGTCACAACGAGCCTAAGGGCTGTAGGTATATGGATCGTGTTGCACGCCGCAATGAGCCTTAGGGTTGTATATATATATGGATCAGTTTGCACGCCGCAACGAGCCCTATCGCTATTTATATATTATGGGATCGGGCTACATGCGGCAGCGATATAGCGCTTGGGTTGAAGGAGCCCCTCCAGAGTCTGCCCACCACCAGTGAGCGCAGGTAACTATTGAGTGTGAGTACTGAGGGCTAAGAGCCGAGTGATTGAGCTGTTGTGACGAGTTGAGTGACTGTTCCCCTGAGAGGCTGTACTTGCTTTTTCATTTATTGATGCACTTAGTTGCTATCTGTCATTGTCGTGAAATTTCAGGAGAGATTCTATAACTGGATTTACCTGCACTTTAACTGTATAAAACTGATTTGATTTGAACTGCCGGATTTAAAAGCATGTCTATTCTTTGATGGAATTATTGAAAATTAACTGTATTTGTATAGCTCGTCACTACCTTCTCAGTTCCTTATTAATTTCTATTACTTACTGAGTTGGTTGTACTCATGCTACACAATGCAATTCATGTGCAGATCCAGGCGTGTTTGATCACGGAGGTCGTTGAGTTCGTGCGCGATCGAGTACCGAAGACTACGAGGTAGCTGCCGGCGTTCGCATACCTTGTCTCTCCTTCTATTTTTCTTTCCTTTCTGTATCAATACTTAGACACAATTTCTAGATGCTTATGACTTAGTGACACCCCGATGTCGGGCTATTTTGTTTTTCCGCACTTATGTTTTTTGGGTTTTACCCTCGTTTTTATGGAAAACTCCGGATATTTTGAAATGTCTTAATTCATTTCTGTTAAACTTTGAAAGTATTTTGGAAATGTCGGCTTGTCCAGTATCGCGATAGGCGCAATCACAACGGGTTAGGTTTTGGGTCGTGACAGGTACATGCGCTCACTGGGGTGTACAGACACCGGGGGCTCCTACAGCCCAAGCGCTATATCCGCACGGACAGTTCACGTGCTATAATATCATACCAAGATCCACACAAACAACTCACATTCTACAGTATAAATATCTGGATCCGCATGGACAACTCACGTGCTATGGTATCAATACCTCACAATCAGGCCCTCGACCTCACTCGGCCATCAACCTCTCTAGTCTCACGGGCTCTCTAAAATCATGAAAATCAGCCCAAAACATAAATGATATAAATCAACAAGGAATAACAGAGACTGAGTTATGATATGCAAGTAAAACTACGACTGAGTACAAGTAGCAATTAGCAGGTAATTCAACAGGTATCACGGCCTCTATGGGTCCCTATAGTACCAACACATAGCCTAAACATGATTTATAACATGATTTACAGTCAAATTTCTATAACACATGGAGAGCATATAGCTAGCAATAAGTTATTCAACTTTCTAGTTCCATGGAATGGACCAAGTCACAATTCCCACGGTGAACGCCCACACGCCCATCACCTAACACGTGCGTTACCTCCAAAACAATCACATAACACAAAATTCGTGGTTTCATAACCTCATAACTAGATTTAGAACTATTACTTACCTCATTCCGAGCCAAAACTCTACTCCAATACGCCTTTGCCTCGCAAATCAACCTCCAAATGTCCAGAATCTAGCCACAAGCAGTATAATACAACCAATACGGCTTAAAGGAATCAATTCCACAAGCAAAATACGAAATTATGAATACACATCCGAAATGGGGTCCAAACGGCCCCCAGGCCCACGTCTCAAAATCCAACAAAAGTCACAAAACCCAAAAGCCCATTCAACTATGAGCCTAACCATACCAAACTAATCAAAATCCAACACCAAACAGCGACACTCAAATCCCCAAAATCAACTCTCCAAATCCCTAGACTCAAATACCCAAATTACATCTCAAAAACACACCAACTACGTGGGAAAATTAATAGGGAAACATAATTGTTGATGAAATTTAACCGCAAGTGATTTACCTCAAGATTCCCTTAAAAATGTTAAAATGAAGCCAAAATCGTGAACCTTAGCATTTATATGTTATGCCCAGTCAAACCGCATTTACGGTCCCAGAATCCGCTTTTGCAATGAAGACTCCGCTTCTGTGGAAGTCACTAATACCAGCTGCCTCCTCTTTTACGACCTCTTACCCATATCTGCGCAGTTGCTAGTGCGAAAAACCCACCATACCTACGACCTCTGTTGAATCCCTTCAACTCTGCACCTGCACTCTGCCTGCCGCACTTACGGCCAAGACCCTCGCAGGTGCGATCACATTAACATAAACCAAACTTCAAACACTTCTCAAATTAAATTACAAGTCCGTTAACCACTTGAAATCAACCCGAGGCCCCCGGGACCTTAACCAAATATACCAAAAAGTCCCAAAATAGGATACGAATTTAGTAGAGTCTTCAAACCACCTCAAACAAGATGGAAAACATGCATTGCACCCCAATTCAAGCCTAATGAACTTTGAAATTTCAAAAATCTACAAACGATGCCGAAACCTATCAAATCACGTCTGTTTGACCTCAAATATTTCCCATAATTCACAAATCACACCACAAACCTATTCCAACTTTTGCACTGAGAGGTTGCTATGAGTACGGGAATCTTGGTCATATGAGGAGATCTTGCCCAGGTTTAGGGGCAAGGCAGTGCAGTAGGGCTAGCAGGGCCATCAGCCCATAATGTTCGCACTAGCTACCGCACCGGCCGTCTGGCCTGCCAGAGGCAGAGGGAAGGTGGGTAGGGGTTACCCTAGAGGTGGAGGCCAGGCATGGCATTCAAGCTATGTTTGTTTCTATTTCGGCCAGACCAGATGCAGTAGCCATAGACGTCGTGATCACATGTATTATCTCTTTTTGCATGAGGGATGCATTAGTATTATTCGTTCCAGGGTCTACCTATTCATATGTTTCTTCCCTATTTGCTCTTATCTGGATTGCCCTTGTGAGTCCTTGTGTGTTCCTATTTATTTGTCCACTCCCGTGAGTAATTTTGTTGGGGTGGATCGGGTCTACCAGTCCTGTATTATGACTTTTGGTTATTATGTGACCCGAGCAGATCTTCTGTTGCTCGACATGACTGACTTTGAGGTCATCCTGGGCATGGAATGGTTGTCTCCGTATCATGCCATCCTTGATTTCTATTGTAAGACTGTTACCTTGACGCTACCAGAGTTGCCTATATTGGAGTGGAAGGTTCTTCCATCAGTGCACCCAGCTGTGTTATTTCTTTCTTGAAGGCTCGACACATGGTCGAAAAGGATTGTTTGGATTATATAGCTTATGTTCGGGATAATAGTAGTGGAGACCCCGAGGATTGATTCAGTACTCGTAGTGTAGGAGTTCTATGATATATTTCCTTCTGATCTACAAGGCATGCCGCCAGATCGTGATATCGATTTCAGCATTGATTTGGCACTAAGTACTCAGCCTATTTCTATTTCACCATACTGCATGGCTCCAAAAACGTTGAAGGAGTTGAAGGAACAACTTGAGGAGTTGCTAGCATATGGGACTATGCGGATGAGCATTGATTACCGCCAGTTGAACAAAGTTACCATTATGATCAAGTAGCTGTTTCCGCGTATTGATGATTTGTTTTACTAGTTGTTGGGTTCCAGGGTGTTCTCCAAGATCTACTTGAGATTTGGGTATCATCAGTTGAGAATTCGTGCTTCGAATGTTCCGAATACGGCCTTCTGGACTAGATATGGCCAATATGATTTTTTGGTGATGTCCTTCGTCTTGACTAATGCCTCGGTGACGTTTATGGATTTATTGAACCGGGTTTTCAGGCCGTATCTTGATTTATTTGTCATTGTCTTCATTGACGACTTATTGATCTACTCGTGCAGTATGGACGAGCATGAGCAGCATTTGAGATTAGTGCTTCAGACCTTGCGGGAACATAAGATATATGCTAATTTCTCCAAGTAAGGGTTCTAGTTGGATTATGTGGCATTCTTGGGGCATGTTGTTTTAGGAGATGGTATTAAGGTAGATCCAAGGAAGATCGAGATAGTCCAGAATTGACCTAGTCCTACCACAACGACTGAGATCAGGAGTTGCTTGGGGTTATTAGGGTATTATAGCCGGTTTGTGGAGGGCTTCTCATCTATTGTAGCACCTTTGACTAGATGGACTCAGAAGGGTGCTCTGTTGTGATGGTCCGATGATTGCGAGGTGAGCTTTCGGAAGCTCAAGATAGCTTTGACTACATCTCTGATCTTAGTGTTACCTTCCGGTTCAACGGTGTATACAGTGTATTGTGACGCTTCACGCATTGATCTGGGTTGTGTATTGATGCAGAAGGGGAGAGTTATTATATATGTTTCACGTCTTCTGAAGCCCCACGAGAAGTATTGATGCATGTTTTGTACATGATTTGGAGTTGATATCGATAGTTCATGCTCTTAAGATCTGGAGGCATTATCTTTATGGGGTCTCCTGTGACGTTTACACTGATCATCACAGCTTACAGCATTTGTTCAAGTAGAGGGATCTCAATTTGAGGTAGCGCTGGTGGCTTGAGTTACTTGAGGACTATGACATTACCATCATTTATAATCAGGTCAAGGGGAACGTGCTTGCAGATGCCTTGAGCAGCAAGACTGAGAGTATGGGTAGTTTGGCATTCATTGCAGAAGAGGAGAGGCCATTGGCTTTGGACATCTAGTGCTTGGCTAACAAGCTTGTGATGTTAGATATTTCAGAGCCCACTCGAGTTCTTACATGCGTCGTGGCTGAGTCTTCATTATTTGAGCTGATCAAGGCTCGTCAGTATGATGATCCACACTCGTTGGTTCTCAGAGAGACAATACTATAGGGTGGTTCCAAGGAGGTTAATATCGGTCAGGATGGTGTTCTAGGGCTCCAGGGCGGCCTATGTGTTCCTAATGTTAATGGATTAAAAGAGAATATTTTAGAGGAGGCATACAGTTCTCAGTTTTCTATTCATCCAGGTGCAACAAAGATGTATCGCGACTTGAGGCAACATTATTGGTGGCGGCGGATGAAGAAAGGCATAGTTGAGTATGTGGCGAGATGCTTAAATTTCCAGCAGGTCAAGTATGAGCACTAGAGGCCAGGTGGCGTACGTCAGCAGATGGTTATGCCTGAGTGGAAATGGGAGCACATTACTATGGACTTCGTAGTTGGGTTGCCATAAACTTTGAGTCATTGTCGATAGGTTGACCAAGTCGGCACACTTCATTCCTGTTGTGACTATGTATTCTTCAAGGAGATTGGCCCAGATTTACATTCAGGAGATTGTTTGGTTACAGGGTGTACCTGTTTCCATCATTTTAGATAGAGGCCCTCAGTTCACTTTACACTTTTGGAGAGAAATTCAGAGGGAGTTGGGTACCCGGGTGGAGCTCAACACATCCTTTCAACCGCAGAATGACGGGCAGTCAGCGCGAACAATTCAGATTCCTGAGGATATGCTCAGAGCATGTGTCATTGACTTCGGACTTCAGTGGGATATATTCTTCCCATTAGCCGAGTTTTCTTACAATAACAGTTATCACTCCAGCATCAAGATGGCTCCATTTGAGGCTTCATATGGTCGGCGATGCCTTTCGCCCATAGGATAGATCGAGCCCATCGAGGCTAAGTTATACGGTACTGATTTACTGAAGGATGCTTTAGAAAAGGTAAAGTTGATGTAGGAGCGGCTTCGCACAGCACAGTCAAGATATAAGAGTTGCGCGGATCAGAAGGCGCGTTATATATCATTTATGGTGGGCGAAAATGTTCTCTTGAAGGTCTCGTCAATGAATGAAATCTTGAGGTTCGGGAAGAAGGGCAAGTTGAGCCCAAGGTTTATAGGTCCAGTTTAGGTGTTGGGGTGAGTTGGGGAGGTTGCTTGTGAGCTTTCTTTATCGGGGGTTCATTTGGTCTTCTATGTTTCTATGTTTCAGAGGTGTTTTTCTAACAAGTTGCATGTGCTAGATTATGGCACTGTTCAGATAGATGAGAGTTTGGGTTACGAGGATGAGCCGGTTGCCATTGTTTACAGGCAAGTTTGCTAGATAAGGTGCAAGAAGATTGTTGCGGTAAAGGTTACGTAGAGGGGTAAACTAGTTGAGCGGGAAACTTGGGAGACCGATGAGGACATGCGGAGAAGATATCCACACCTATTCGGCACACCAGGTATGATTCAAGACCCGTTCGAGGATGAACGTTTGTTTATGATTTGGAGAATGTAAAGACCCGACCAGTCGTTTTGCTTTCTATATCCCCTTTCCCCTAATTATGACTCCCCGTATGTTCTTCCACTATTTTATGACTTGAGGGATGGTTAGTTCATGGTTTGGAAAGATTCGGGTTGAAATCCGAACACTTGGCTCCTTAATAGCGGCTTAGAATGGCTAAGTTTGTCTTGAGTCAACGTTTTGAGTAAACTATCATGGATCTTGAATTTAACGGTCCCAATAGTTCGTATGATAATTTTGTACTTGCACGTGTGCTCGGATTGGGTTTCGTATGACCTGGGAACATTTCGGTGCTTATTATTGAAAGTTGGTGCATTGAAGGTTTTTAAGTTCTTTAAATTTGGTTTGATGTAGGTTTTGGTGTTTTCGAAGTCCAATTGGTATTACGAGCCTACTAAAAGTTCCGTATGGCAATTTGTGACTTCCATGAAAAATTTGGTATCATTACGAGTAGTTTAAGTATGATTTGGCGCGTTCGGGGTAAGTTGGAAGAACTTTACGTACATAAGTTGGTTTGGGTGTGATTCTTAGTTTTGATGTTTTTTTACGCATTCTGAGGGTTTGGGCGAGTCCGTCTTTTGTTTATCAACTTGTTGGTATGCTTGGGCAAGGCCCGGGGGCCTCAGGTGCTATTCAGAGGATGTGCTGAACATGCTTGAACATGGAATCATTGCTGATGCAGCCACAGTTCTGGTGCATTCGCACCTGCGAGAAACTAGACATAGGTGTAAGCCAATGAGGGCAGGAGTGGCTGGGAGTGGACTGGCCAGTGTTTGTAGAAGTGGACTCGCTTATGCGATGGCCGGATCGCAGATGCGGAAGGGATGGTAGCTTGGCATGGTCGCAGGTGCGCAAGGCGAGCCTCAGAAGCGGGCTCGCATATGCGGATTTTTCTCGTAGGTGCGACCAGTGTTGTATTATGCGTGTCCGCATAAGCAGACATTTGCTCACAGAAGCGGCGAAGCTGCCGCAGGTACAAAATCGCTAGAGGCAGTGTGGTTTATTTAATTCGGACTTAGGCTCATTTCTTTCCTAGTTTCACTTACAGAGGTCGACTTTGGATCTCTTGGAGACTAGTTTTTTGCCTAACATCGTGAGGTAAGTATTCCTACTTAACATGAGTTTAATACGCGTATTTTGGGTAGATTACTGTTGGCTTACCTAACGGTGACATTGGGCGCCATCACATACTATAGTTGAAATTGGGTGGTGACAAAGAAGGCTTTTAATATGGGAGATGGTGTCATTCTCCAGTTGGTTGGTTTGAGTCGGGAGAGACTAAGTTATTAGGCACAGATTTGGTTCGAGATGCCTTGGAGAAAGTGATGTTGATATAGGATCGACTTTGTACAGCCAAATTTAGGTAGTAGACTTATGCGGGTCTGAAGATATGTGATGTTGCATTCATGGTTGGAGAGCGATTCTTGCTCCAGGTTTCACCCATGAAGGATTTGATGAGGTTCAGGAAGAAGGGAAAGTTGCCCTAGGCAAGTTAAGATAATTGGGGAGTTGGCCTGTAAGCCTGCATTACCACCTAGTCCATTTGTAGTTCATCTGGTGTTCCATGTTTCTATGCTTTGGAAGTATTATGTCGATCCGTGTCATATTCTAGACTTCGGCACAGTCCAATTAGATGAGGATTTGACTTATATTGAGGAGCATGTGGCTATTTTGGACTGACAAGTCATGAAGTGGAGATCAAAGAATATTGCTTCAGTGAAGGTTAGATAGAGGGGTCATCCGGTCGAGGAGGCGACTTAGGAGACCGAGCACGACATGCAGAGTCGTTATCCTTATGTATTCGCCACGTCAAGTATGTCCTTATGCATGTTCGAGGATGAATGTTTGTTTTAAGAGGGGGAGAATATAATGATCCGATCGTTCGTTTTGTGTAATTGTGCCCCGTTATCCCTTTTGTGCTTCACACATATGTGTTTGTGATTTTATGACTTGAGGGTTGGTTACTTTCATTCCGGGAAGCTTTGGGGTTGATTCCGACCCTTGATTCTTGACTTAGAAGTTTAAATTAGAGAATTTTGACCAAACGTTTACTTTTATGAAAACGACCCCGTAGTTTAATTTATGTTGATTTACCATGATTTGGCAATCTAAAGTTGAAAAGTTTTATCGTTCGTTGAATTTTAGCTATCGAGCTCAAAATTTGATTTTGGGACATAGACTATGTCTGTTATGGTATTTAGAAGTTGTCTGCAAAATTTGGTATCATATGGAGTTGATTTGATAGGATTCCGACATTTGGTTACAATTCTAAAGATTCTTGAAGTGTACTTCAAAATGCATGCGTTGTAGTGTTAGATTCGTAGATTTAGATGTTATTTTTGTGTTTTGATAGCGCGACCGAGTTGGTATGATATTTGTAAAATTGTGTGAATGTTTGGTTTGGATCCCCGAGGGCTCGAATGCGTTTCGGACATTTATCATAGTGTTTTGGATTGAAAACCAGAAATCTGGTGTGTAGCAGTCTTTGGTGTCGCAATTGTGATGCTAGGCTCACAATTGCGAAGTGGCCTGGGCTTTGGGTAGTTCGCATTTGCGAATAAAATGTCACATTTGCGAGGGAAGCAGGGTTCATAGTTGCGAACCCATCTTCAGTGCCGCAATTGTGAACCCATATTGCAATTGCGATAACTTGAGATTAACATAAGGGCTGAAAGTTGAGATTTTATCTCTCATTCTTTCATTTTGGAACCCTAGACTCGGTAGGAGGGCATTTGTAGAGGGATTTTCACCTACAACTTTGGCTAAGTGTTTATAATCTATATCTAATCACATTCCGTCAACATATCTTAGAGTGTAACATCAAAATCAAGTGAATCTAATCACATATATGAACTCGTGGAGTCATGGGTAGTCGGAATCTATCATTGGACCCGAGTTACGATTAGGCGGGCCCCGAGTTAATTTTTATTGTCTTTTGGGGAAAAGTGTAAAGATCATAGATTTATCTATTGTAATTGATTTCCCTTGCGTTATTTCATGATATTGTGTTGATTTTACTTAGATATGAGCCATGTGGAGGAGAATTTTCAGGAAAAGGCTCTTTCTGAGTGTTGAATTGGCCTAATTGAGGTAAGTATCTTGCCTAACTTTTTGGGGGTGG
>AWOL01S0014614.1:499869-512860 GCA_000715115.1 Nicotiana otophora
TACCCCTTAGGATTGGTATTGATTGATTCATTTGTGTTGTGTGAAAGTCGTGTATGCAAGGTGACGAGTGGGTACACGGGTTGTATGTGGTATTTGACCGGTTCAAGTTACTTAGACCCTTTCCATGCTTTAATTGAATTGTAGTATCATGTTCTAAATTCTCATAGTCAATCTATTACTACTTGTGTTAGTCTATCCTTACAGGCCTTAAATAATTTCATTAACACATGTTATGCTTCATACTTGATAATTGCTCTCATGTTTTAGTTCAACTTGCTTCCTCTATTATTGTTACATGTTATCTCTTTCACTGTTAATTATCATTATTTGAAGTTATTGTTCATGCTATCTCTTCCATTATGTTTGTCATTACATGAAGTTATTGTTCATGTTATCTCTTTCCTTGTTGATTTCCATTATTATAAGCCATTGTTATATGTTATCTCTTCCCTTGTGAGTTATCCTTATTGAATAACATGGTTATACGTTATCCCTCATTATTGAGTTATTGGTGTTGAAATTGTGAAAATCGTTATGACTTTGGGGCAAAATTGTTATTGTTTAAACATCTTCCTTTTTGAGCGTTTTTACATTTATTATTGTAGTTGATATTCTCGTGGTGGAGTTTTGGTCTATTGTTGTGAAAACACCGATATTATTGATTATTGGCAAGTTGTGATATATGAGTACTTGTGGTGCGAGTTGTTATTGTGACGTGTTATTGACGCGCATGCGGCGGTATAAGGCTTGGGGTTAATATGCATGCGGTGGTATAAGGTGGGACTTATGTGCGTGTTACTTGTAGGGGAATTACGTAAACCCACGCAGCGTCATAAGGTGGGCTAAAATGTGTGTAGCTATTTTGGAAAAACTGTTCTCAAAACCTATTTCAAATGTTATGCTCACCCGGTGGTTTAAGGAAAGATTGTGATTGAAAGTGTTAAATGTGAATATTCAAAATGACCGTCCGTGTCGTTACATCCCCCTCCTCTTAAAACAAACATATGTCCTTGAAAGAGTTTAGAGACATTCCTGGAGTGGTGAAAATATGAGGACAACGGCTACTCATATCTTGCTTGGTCACCCAAGTCACCTCCTCGACTGGTTGACCCCTCCACTGAACCTTTACTGAAGCAATGCTCTTCGTCCTCAACTTTCGGACGTGCTTGTCCAAGGTGGCCACCGGCTCCTCACAACTTTCGGACGTGCTTGTCCAATTGGACTGAGCTGAAGTCTAACACATGGGATGGATCACCATGATACATCCGGAGCATAGAAACATAGAATACCGGATGAACTGCAGCTACACTCGGTGGCAATACAAGGTTGTAAGCTACCTCACCAATCCTCTCAAGAATTTCAAATTGTTCGATATACTTAAGTCTCACGTTTCCCTTCCTCCCGAACCTCATTACACCCTTCATGGGCGAATCCCGGAGCAAGGCCCGCTCTCCAACCATGAATGCAACATCGCAAACCTTCCGATCTGCATAACTCTTCTATCTAGATTGGGTTGTCTGGAATCAATCCTGAATCAACTTAACCTTTTCCAAATAATCTCGAACCAAGTCAATACCCAATAGCCTAGCCTCGCATGGCTCGAATTAACCCACTGGAGAGCTTCACCGCCTCCCATACAATGCCTCAAACGGAGCCATCTGGATAGTCGAATTGTAGCTGTTATTGTAGGCAAACTCCAAAAGTGGCAAGAACTGATCCCAAGAACCCCTGAACTCCATAACATATGCATAAAGCATATCCTCCAATTTATGAATAGTGCCCTCGGACTGTCCATCTGTCTGACAGTGGAACTATGTACTCAACTTAACTTGTGTGCCTAACTCACGTTGTAAGGCCTTCCAGAATTGTGAAGTCATATGCGTACCCCAGTCAGAGATGATGGATACCATCATGCCATAAAGTCGGGCAATCTTGCGAATATAGACATGAGCCAGGTGGTCTGAAGAACAAGTAGTCACCACCGGAATGAAATGAGCCAACTTGATCATCCTATCCATAATTACCAATACTGCGTCAAGCTTCTTCTTACTCTGTGGGAGCCCAATAATGAAATAGGTGGTAACTCGCTCCCATTTCCACTTGGAAAGCTCAAGCCTCTGAAGCAATCCAACTAGTCTCTGGTGCTCGTACTTCGACTACTGACAATTTANCGGATCACCATGATACATCCGGAGCATAGAAACATGGAATACCGGATGAACTGCAGCTAGACTCGGTTGCAATACAAGGTTGTAGGCTACCTCACCAATCCTCTCAAGAATTTCAAACGGTTCGATATACTTAGGTCTCAGCTTTCCCTTCTTCTCGAACCTCATTACACCCTTCATGGGTGAATCCCGGAGCAAGGCCCACTCTCCAACCATGAATGCAACATTGCAAATCTTCTGATCTGCATAACTCTTATATCTAGATTGGGCTGTATGGAATCAATCCTGAATCAACTTAACCTTTTCCAAATAATCACGAACCAAGTCAGTACCCAATAGCCTAGCCTCGCATGGCTCGAACCAACCCACTGGAGAGCTTCACCGCCTCTCATACAATGCCTCATACGGAGCCATTTGGATAGTCGAATTGTAGCTGTTACTGTAGGCAAACTCCAAAAGTGGCAAGAACTGATCCCAAGAACCCCTGAACTCCATAACATATGCACGAAGCATATCCTCCAATTTATGAATAGTGCCCTCGGACTGTCCGTCTGTCTGACGGTGGAACTATGTACTCAACTTAACTTGTGTGCCTAACTCACATTGTAAGGCCTTCTAGAATTGCGAAGTCATATGCGTACCCCAGTCAGAGATGATGTATACCATCATGCCATAAAGTCGGGCAATCTTGCGAATATAGACATGAGCCAGGTGGTCTGAAGAACAAGTAGTCACCACCGGAATGAAATGAGCCAACTTGGTCATCTTATCCATAATTACCAATACTGCGTCAAGCTTCTTCTTACTCTGTGGGAGACTAATAATGAAATAGGTGGTTACTCGCTCCCATTTCCACTTGGAAAGCTCAAGCCTATGAAGCAATCCAACTAGTCTCTGGTGCTCGTACTTCGACTACTAATAATTTAGGCACCGAGCTACATACTCCACAATGTACTTCCTCATCCTCCTCCGCCAATAGTGCTGCCTCAAATCTTGATACATCTTAGCGGCATCCAGATGAAGGGAGTATCGCAAACTATGGGCCTTTTGAAACATCAACTCACACAACCCATCAACATTGGCACACACAGCCAGTCATGCATATGTAACAAACCACCATCCTCAATAGTAACCTCCTTGGCTTCGCCGTGCTGAACCATGTCCTTGAGGTCAAGCAAATGGGGATCGTCATACTGATGCTCTTTGAACGATCATATAGAGAAGACTGAGAAATCACGCAAGCCAGAACTTGAGTCGGCTCTAACACATCCAATCTAACAAACTGGTTGGCCAAGGCCTATACATCCAATGGTATTGACCTCTTTGCTGCTAACAGATTTGCTAAACTGCCCAAGCTCTCTGCCTTTGCACTCAAGGCATCGGCTACCACATTGGCCTTCCTGGGATAATATAGAACGGTGATATCATAGTCCTTAAGAAATTTTAACCATCTCCGTTGCAGCAAGTTAAGATCCTTCTGTTTGAAAAGATGTTGTAGACTCCGGAGGTCGGTATAGACCTCATAAAGGACACCGTTCAAATAGTGCCACCAAATCATTAAGGCATGAACAATAACTTCTAATTCTCTGTCGTGGATAGGATAATTCTAGTCATGCACCTTCAGTTGTGTAGATGCATATGCAATCACCATACTGTCTTACATCAACACTGCATCGAGGCCAACACGTGACGCATCACAGTACATAGTGTAAGACCTCGAACACGTAAGCAATACCAACACTGGGTCTGTAGTCAAAGTAGTCTTGAGTTTTTGAATGCTCTCTGCACACTCCTCAGTCCATCTGAACAGAGTACCCTTCTGGGTGAATCTTGTCGTAGGTGCAACAATAGATGAGAAACCCACTACGAAACTAGGGTAATACCCTGCCAAACCAAAAAACTCTGAATCGCAATGGCTAAAGACGGCCTGGTCCAAATCTGCACTTCTTCAATCTTCTTCGGATCTTCTTGAGCCCCTCACTCGACACTTTGAAAATTTTGCACTTTGAAATGGCACCAAATCGAGCCAGAATTCACACTTTGAAAATTTTGCATACAACTTATTTTATCCTCAACGTCTCGATTACAATCCTCAAATGCTTCTCATGATCCTCCCAGCTCCAGGAGTACACCAAGATGTCATCAATAAACTCAATGATGAATGTGTCAAGATAGGGATGGAACACATTGTTCATCAAGTGCATGAGTGTTGCTACGGTGTTGGTCAGACGAAATGACATCACAAGGAACTCGTAATGACCTTACTGATTCCTCAAGGTAGTCTTCGAAATACACTTATCCCGAATCTTTAGCTAGTGATAACCTGAACGCAAATCAATCATTGAGGACACTCTGGCATCCTGTAGATGATCAAATAGGTCATCAATGTGTGGCAATGGATGCCGGTTCTTCCCTGTAACTTTTTCAACTACTGGTAATCAATACACGTGTGCATAGAACCATCCTTATTCTTTACAAACAAGATCGGAGCATCCCCAAGGTGACACACTGGGCTGGATGATACCCTTATCAAGTAACTCTTACAACTGGTCCTTTAACTCCTTCTACTCTTTGGGGGGTATACGATTGGTGGAATAGAAATGGGCTGAGTCCCGACAATAAGTCAATACCAAAATCAATATCCCTCTCAGGCGGCATGCCCGAAAGATCTGTTAAAAATACACCTGCATAGTCTCTCACCACCGGAACAGACTCAATGGTATGAGTATCAACACTGACATCTCTCACAAAGGCTAGATATGCATCACACTCCTTCCCGAACATTCGCTTTGGCTTAAGGAAAGAAACCACCATACTAGGAACATAATCCAAAGTAGCCCTCCACTCCAACCGTGGCAAACCTGGCATAGCCAAACTCTGGTCTCAAAACCACCAAGAACAACTAAACACGACTGATACACACGGTCAACAATAACGGTATCTCCGACAGGCGTGGACACATAGACACGAGAACTTAAAGAATCATGGGATATACTGAAATACGGAGCAAAGTAAGTTGATACATATGAATAAGTCTAGCCTGGATCAAATAAGACTAATGCATCTCTATGACAAACCAAAATAATACCTGTGATTACTGAGTTTGATGCAACCGCCTCAGTCTTACTCGAAAAATCATAACATTTGGCCTAGCCTTCCCATCAAGGGCAACCCATACCTACCTGACCTTCACCCTTAGCTTGCTGAGCAGGTGGAATGGCAACTGGTGCGTTAACTACGACCTGACAAGTCTAGGGACCCTGTGGAATACGTTGAGCCTGATTAGATTGTGGATGTGCAACCCTCCTGAGTTTCAGTACATAGCTCAACAACTGGCGCGCATCATCATACTCCAAACAATCTCTAAGAGGATGTCATTGCTGAATCTGGCTCGGGCCTGGCTGGCTAGACTGACCACTAAAATCACCCCGTGCAGGAGGTGCACTAGATAGTGGCAGTGCATACTATGCAACGTGAGACCTGGGAGTAGCCTGAATACCAATGGAAGATGGAAGTGTTGAATGAACTGGACAGCTCACATAGCCTCTACCATGACGGGCTGTGACTAGGGCAAGGGCAACACTATATGTGCCAGAATCTTGAGGCCTCTTGGCCTCCCTGTCCTCTCTCTCCTGGGCCTGTATAAATTCCAATCTCCATGCGATATCATCCACTTGCTGATATGGAGTATCAGTCTAACTGTGGAAACTAAGGTAGGTGCATGTCTGGAAAACTCACTGAACTTGATAGCATACTCTTATACGGTCATAGCACCCTGTTGCAACTACTAAAACATTGTGCGCCATGCATCCTGAAGGCTCTGGGGAACAAAGTCCCTCAAGAACATCTCTAAAAATGGATCTTATGTGAGTGAAGCTGCCTCGACGGGGCTACCCTCCTCATAAGCCCGCCATCACTAGTACTCTGGTCCCGACAGTTGCAAAATAGTGAAAGCCACACCGCTAGTCTCCATTATACCCATGGTAATATGGTGGCACTTCTCTAGAAAGCCATGTGTATCTTTTGTAGCTAGGGCACTGAAAGAAGGAGGATGGTACTTTTTGTATTAATCGAGCATGAGCTCCTCCTCCTCAGATGTTATTGCCCAAACATCAGGCTGAACTGGGACAACCAGCTACATTGTTATAACCTTTGGGACCTGGTCAACACGGACCCGCTGCTTTGGGGTACGGGCTACAGGAGTCTGTGCTCCTCCCCCAGCCTAAGATGTAGGCGGTCCAAGTGGGATCAACCCTGTCTTAGCTAAAGTACCAAACATGCTCAAGATCTAGATAAGAGTCTCTTGAAGTGTAGGGGTAGCAATAGTCGCATTCGGTGCATGCCCCCCAACTAGAGCTACTGGAGGCTCCTTAGTCGCAACTCGGGCAGGTGCTCTGGCTCCACCACGTGCCCCTCCTCGACCTCTGCCCTGGTCCTGGCCTATCGCAGCTCTAGCAAGGGGCGCGAGTATCTGATCATCAGAACTAGCGATGCGTATCCTCACCATCTGTAACAGAATAGAAAAACAATGATTCAGAATTTGAAGTCAACAAATTCACATGATAAGGAATCAATGAAGTGAAGTTTCCTAATAGTTCTGTAGCCTCTCGAAGATAAGTACAGACGTTTCTGTACCGATCAGCGAGACTCTACTAAACCTGCTTGTGACTCATAAAACCTATGAACCTATAACTATGATACCAACTTGTCATGACCCCAATTTTCCTCCATAGGGTGTTATGATGGCACATAGTCTCTAAGATTGGGTAAGCCTAACATACATGTAGAATTTAACTGAGAGAATGATATAAACTTTCAAACAACTCAACAACTATCATAAAAGAACTATGCAACTCAACAAAACAAAACTCCCAAAAATCGGTGATATGAAGTCACACGCTCTACAAGAGTATACTGAACATCCCTGTACAAAAGTATCTTTAAAGAAGGGAAAATGAAATAGAACAATATAGAGAGTCACTCTGAGGCCTGTGGATGCCGGCAGGTATACCTTGAAGTCTCCAAATCCGAGCTCGACTCATTGGTGCCTATGCTTGTAAGACGTACCTGAATATGCATAAAAAGATACGCAGAAGCATAGCATGTGTACATCACAATGGTACTCAGTAAGTGTCAAGCTTAACCTTGGTATAGTAGTGACGAGGTCAGGTCAAGGCCCTACTAGAATAAATAAGAAAACTAAACAGGTATATGATAGTGTGATAATGATAAACAATGGAAATGAAACAAAAGAAGAAATATACAAAAATAGCTACATTGAACTATGGTAAATAAGGCATCACAGAAAAAAACAAGGAATGGTATGCCAATGAAACAAAGAAATCAAAACACAAGTGATGTAATAGAAAAGAATCGTGCAAGAATCACTACCAAGGTATCGCCTCATCGTCTCATTTCACAAATCAAATCACAATCATTCTTTATATCTCTACGGGAGCCTTGTATTCAGGTTAAAAATTATTTTTTTCGCAAAATAGCTTCCCGCATTTTAGTCAGCCTTATCCCATCGTGTGGCTTCAAGTAGTTCTCCTACCAGCAACATGCATATCAATCCCACGTCATCTTACCGCATGCGTTTCAGCCCCCAATCCTTATACCACCGCATTCGTATCAATATCACAACGTATCAAAAATCACACAACAAGTGCTCAATATCCCAACTTGCCAAAGAAGTAAAAAATAATAGTATTTCCACAATAAATAACCTATGGCTACCACAATATGTACAAGAGTCTCAACAATAACAATCAAAAGTGAATGACTCGCAAGAATAGTATTTGAAGAAATTTACCTCTTTGCCTCAATGTGAATCATGACCTTTATAATTCAATACCAAATTCAACAATAAGATATTCCATGAAATAACAACTTCCAATAAGGAACTCAACAGTTAATTAATGAATAAGGAATATGGAGGTCAATAACTTGAACTAAACATGCAAAGACAATTAGAAAGTAAGGGGTAATACAAGTATTAACGATGTCAAGTAAGGCACGTGAAGATAGACTAATGATGATGAGTATAACATATTATGGCAACTCAATTAAAAACATGAAATGAATCTACATAGCTAAACCCGGTCAATTAGCACATTTAGCCCGTGTACGTACTTGTCACCTTACATAAGCGGCTTTCGCATATAACAATATCACAAAACAACACCAATTATAAGGGGTATTTCCCCACACAACGTTAGGCAAGATACTTACCTCAAAACACGCTAACTCAATCCACTAGTAAAATTTTTCGGTGATTATCCAACTACGAACGGCTCGAATCTAGCCAAAATAACTTCATACCATAAAAATAAACTATATGAAGCTATTCCAAACAATAAAGTCGCAATCTTTAAAGAGAAACAAGTAGTCAACTAAAAAACTCAGCCCTAGGCTCGCGTCTCGAAACTCGACCAAAATTACAAAATATGAACACCCATTCGATAACGAGTATAACCATATAATAATTATTCAAATCTCCTTTCCAAAACTCAAAATTTAGTTTAAGAAGTTTCACAATTTGTCCTCAAATGTTTTAACTCAAATCACTAATTATACAACCAAAATAAACCGAGCTCTCTAGGTCCAAACAATGAATAACGAGATGAAACCCTTGTTTTGAAATTCGAATACTGCTGCCTAGTCATCCTCTATCATGATCGCGGACAACGACTCGTAATCGCGTAGAACAATTCTCCCCCAGCTCAATAAAATACTCTACGCGATCGCGTGAAGCTAATCGCGAACGTGATTACAAGCTTCCTCCACCCACACGACTGCATCCCAGGTAACGCGAATGCGATGCAAAAGTGTGCCTCAGCCCAGTCTCACCTTCGTTGTATGCAAACATGATATACATCACGCGTTTGCGCTTAACAAGCTCAGCAAACGTCGCGATTGCACACTTACCTTCGCGAACGCGAAGAGAAAAATCCTAGTAGTCGTTGATGACTCTACGCAATCGCAAGAGAACTTTCGCGAACGCGTAGAAGGAAACCAGAACAGAAAACCAGCAATTACAACAATTCAATCAAGTCCAAAAATGATCCGATTTCAATCTGACTCACACCCGGGACCCTCAGAACCTGTCCGAATATACCAAAAAGTTCCATAACACATAACGGACCTACTCGAGGTCAAAACTCACATAACACAACATCGATTCTATGAATCACAGCCCAATTCAAGCTTATTGAAACTATGAACATCCGACTTCCAAAACTAACGCCGAATCTTACCAAAACAACTCAGATTGACTTCAAATTTTGCACATAAGTCATAAATGACATGACGAGCCTATTACAACTTCGGGAATCAGAATTCTACCCCGATATAAATAAAGTCAAATCCGGGTCAAACTTCTCAACCTTCCAAAACTTCAACTTTCAAACTTTTTCCAATTCAAGACAAAACAACCTACGGACCTCCAAATCAATATGTGTACATGCTCCTAAGTCCAAAATTACAATACATTTCTATTGGAACAGTCAAAACTCCATTTCGAAGTTATTTATACAAATGTCAAGCTAAGGTCAATTCCTTCAACTTAAACTACCAACTTAGGGACTGTGTGCCCCATTTTGCCTCTGAAACTCACCCGAAACCAAAACCAACTACCCCAAAAAGTCATATAACAACAATACAACATAGAGGAGGCAATAAATAGGCAATCAGGGCTAAAGTACTCAACACGACCGGCTGGGTCATTACACAAGGTATGCCTTCTCGGTGTCCGCAAGCCTTAGAGTAACCTTCCCTTATCCTTAATTGTTGTGTATTTTCTTTCAGATAGTGATGTAGTATATATTCTAGTTTCCCTCTCAAGACCTTATGACATAGTTCCACCGGTCTTGGGGAGTGTATTGTTGTAGATTTTGATTTTGGAAGCTTATATCAGATATTAAGCTTTGTTTTTAGTATTTTGATAATTATTTATGCCAAGTATTCATTAACTGTTAGGCTTACCTAGTCGTATAGACTAGGTTCCACCACGATATCCTACAGACGAAAATTAGGGTCGTGACAATGTGTCAGCGTGCACCTGGTAATTATGATTCAGTTGATTCTGCGATACTGTGTACTTACCTAGTCTTGTTTCTATCTGTGTAATTCCTACGTGTTAGAGTAATTGAGTTGTGAATCATGTTAGAAATCATGTTTAGGTATGTTCTTATTATGTTGGGATCAACTGAGGTTATTTCTGCTGTTGAGTTATTTTCTTAAGTTGCAATTATGTACTCAGTCATATTCGTTAATTTGCATATCATAGCTCAGTATATGTTATCATTCATTGTTACATCATGTTATCATTCTTTGGGTTGAGTGGTATGAGATATGTGAGCCCGTTACACTAGAGATATTGATGACTGAGTTGGGGCCCGAGAGCCGCATTGTGAGTGATATTGTCGATCGGGTTGCACGTCGCAGTAGGCCATATTGGCTTTATATCTATTATTTTTATTATGGATCAGCCTACACGTCGCAAACAGGCCTCATTAGCTTATGTATTATTGTTGGATTGGGTTGCACGCTGCAGCAGGCCATATTGGCTTTATATTATCGTTTGGGTAGGACTTTCCCCTCTAGAGTGTGACATACTAGCAGTGAGCACATGCACCGTACAATGCTGAGTGAATATGTGTGATACGTAGAAGTTTGGGAGAGACAGTTTGATCACTCTTAGAGTGTAAGTGATTGGGATTATCACTGTGATTCATTGCATTTGACATGCATATTTGACATGTAGGCATAGAGATGTAACATTTCTCATACTAGTTATACTTGGCATATTTTATCAGTGCTGACCTTATATTGTTGAACTTGAAAGCGTGCCTAAATTCTGTACTATGTACAAGATGAATATGGAACTTCTCTGAGTTATTACTATCATTATATTGTTATAATTATGCTGTCAGCATTTTGATTCGGACTGTATCTTTCTGAGCTCGTCGCTGCTTTCAGCTCAAAGTTAGTCATGTTACTTATTGAGTATATTGGATCAGTTGTATTCATGCTACATTTAACACTTCGTGTGAAGATCCATGTACATATGGATGAGGTGATTGATTGAGTGGTGATAGTACCTGTTTGGAGACCTCGAGGTAGCTGTGATAACGTCCGCAAACCTTGACTCTCCTTTCTTTCGATTTATATCAACACTATTCTATCTTCTCATGCAGTTGTACTAGAGTTTTAGACTATGTTGACATTAGTAGCTCATGTGCTCGGTGACATTAGGGTTTCGGGATTATTGTCGTTGAGTTGCATTTGTTTTTATCGGTTATTTATGAGTCTTTTCACTATTGGACCTATTAAGTGATGTTTTTAATTTAAATTGCGTACTTATTATGTAATTTTCGGCTTGCCTAGTAATGTGATAGGTGGTATCAGGACAGGTTGAAATTTGGATCATGGGATAAACTTCCATTTTCCCTTCCCTGGAGATGTTATTGATAGAACTAATAATTTATATCTTCTTTCTTATTAATCCCACCAAGCATGATGCCCCTATTTGGGGTATTATATCTTGTCAGATAATTTATTGCGTCCCATCATTATATAACTTTGACTAAGATAATATTTTAGTTTTATTCGTTATTTTTATTAGTATTTATTATCTTATCGTTTGACCGACACTATCATCTTACAGTCTCTTCCTTAATTTTATCTTATCCCGCTTTTACTATATTCTCTTTTTATGTCCCTTCATTCTTATTTCATGTGTCCTTATTATGTAGAGTCGTTAGGCCGAAGCTCATTCTAGAGTCATTGTCGCATGTATAAAACAAAATATAAGAAGGGGTAACAAACAATACAAAGCTATAAACAAAATAAAAACACACACAATACGATTAGATGGCCCCAAGATAAGACTTGCAAATATTATCTGCACTTTATTCACTAGTAGAAACAACTGTCCATATTCATGCAATAAGCAGCTGGCGAAGAAGGTTAACTAGCTGATACATAGTAGTAGTACTAATTAAGCACTAGCAGGCTAGCTCGTTCACTATAAAATGAGGTTAAAATTAAGTATAAAACCAGTAGTACCTAAGACGAGATTAATAAGACCGCCAAAACCGCCAATACCGATATTTACAAGGTTCAAGAATGACACCAAAAGCCCAACAGATAGTAAGCTCGCGTTACATGTTGAAAGTGGAGTTGCAACTACTAAATGACAATTGGACAATAGCAATGGCAAAGTATTTATACGAGGATCCACCACCAAGGAAAATACTCTTGATCCATTTGTTATTGTACTTGATACCACATTTCTTGCTCCACACCGCAAATGCACCGATGCATCTTCAAATTTAAATGATATTAATGTTATTTATGTAGTTAAATCAAATTTGCATTTTAGCTGACATGTTGAAAATAAAATTAATTATGTAAATAAAAAGATATTATCTCACACATTTTAGACTTTTAGATGAAATGATCATACAGTTCAACATGTATAAACTTCTTATGATGGGGCCATATTCATCTTATGACTGCGACTGTAGGATTCATTCGCCTCAAGTTACTCTATATTTATACCATCCTCACCCATTGTTATAAAAAGGAATAATAGATGTAGTGTTATTTCTTTTATACTTCAAATCATTAAATCTACCTAAATTGTAGGGAAAGTTTACTTGTAGTTATCTCTTGGATCGTCTGACAGTATATATATACTCATATATCATAGGTTAATAATGCCACCTAAAACATCTATCATAGGATTTAGTGTATATATAGAGCTAATTTATTATTTGATTAGGGAGAATTCCCTTTTGGTATATATATATATATATATA
>AWOL01S0014614.1:513661-524495 GCA_000715115.1 Nicotiana otophora
TATATATATATATATATATATATATAAAATAGATCAATGTAAGAAATAAAAAACTTACTAGGAAAAATATGGGGGTGAGTCCGTTGATGACATATAAATTGTCGTTAACGCTGCAAAGTACAACCCCACCTATACGTATTGAAACAATTTGGGCAACAGCAGCGGGAATTGCAATTAATACAGCCAGAAGGAAAATAAAGAAAATATTTGGTGAAGCAATGGAAGTTATTTTGATATGTGATAGTTATTGCTGTAAAAAACTTTGTTGGTCAATTAAGGTGTGTGCATGACCAAGTTATAGTAAATATCATCGGCTGAAATTTCAAAACTCCTAATCCACTTGTTGTGAAAGTGGATTATAATGCTATTACATATATATTTGAATGAACTAATTGAAATTTCAAAAGCCCTAATCCACTTGTTCATTGCTATATGAGATATCGGTGGTCACTCTAGCTATAACTACATACAATTGCTGCAAACTTCAGTAATTAATAGCAGCCCATCCTTTACTTCTAAAGATTACTTACTTTGAAGAGTATTTTATCAACATATATAGTATTTCATAAGTAGTTGTGGAGAAAAATAATTTATGTTTGGCAAATTATTTTGAAAGTATTTGATAAATAAATTGTGTTTGGTCATGTAATAACCCGATAACTTAAGAGTGAACTCTAAAGTTATTTTGTTAGTAAAAAATTATTTAATTTTCATCGGTATTAATTTGCATGTACATATATTTTTTAAATTGGAATTATCATTTACATAGGTATGAAGTACCAAGAACAAATACTTGGTTGATGGTCCAATTAATGATGCCTAGTCAAATGATAATTTAATAATTACTATATAATAATCGAGTGGGCAAGCCCTTCGGTCTAGTTACATGAAAGGCCAAGAAGGGAAAAAACTAAAGTAACAAATACTAAGTGAATAATTAAATTTAGGTAACCATGAGAAATTCTATGTTGACCCAAAATGTCATCTTTAAATTTAATAAGTAATTCTGTGTTCTAAGACCTCGAAAAGCACCATTTATCATTCCTCGACTTGCGTGCACGGTCCGTATAATTTTCCAAAAAATATTTATGTGAAAAATAAATTAGAATGTGAAATAGAGCTTTAAAAACTCAACTGAGTTGACTCTATTCAAAATTTTGAGCAAACGAACCTGGATCAGTATTTTGACAACTCCGGTAGGCCCGTATCATGATTTGGGACTTGGGAGTATATCCGAAATCGTATTCCGAGGTCCCTAGCTCGAGATATGAAATTTTGAAGAAACATTAAAAGCTTAATAATTTTTAAGAAATTACTGATATTAGATTTATTTATCTCAGGTCCGTATTTTGGTTTCGAAGCTCGGTTTAGGTCCACTATAATATTTATGACTTGTCTGCCGAATTTGGTGATAATCCGAGTTGATTTGACGTGATTCGGACGTCCAGTTGTAAAAATATAAGCTTTAAAGTTTTCTTGAGAAGTTCATTTCAGTTGGTGTCCGATTCATAGTTCTATGTGTTATTTTGGTAATATGATCGCGCGAGCAAGTTCGTATGATATTTTAGGACTTGGGTGCATGTTTGATTTGGAGCCCCGAGGGCTCGGGTTAATTTCGGGTGGTTAACGGATCATTGTTGGACTTAGGAAAACTGCAGAAATCTGCTTCTGGTTTCCTTCTTCGCATTCTCGAAGAGGAAATTTGGACTGGCACTTTTTGTGCTTCACGTTCGCGACTAAGGGAACGCGTTCGCGAAGGGTCGAGGTGGAAAGCTTCGCGTTCGCGATCGAATCCCCGCATTCGCGAAGGGAAAGAAGCTGGCCAGGAAAATTAGCCTTCGCGTTCGCGAAGGCCAAGCCAGGCAAGCATCGGGTTCACGAGGTAGCCGTCGCGTTCGCGAAGAGTAAAATTGGACAGCACAAATTTGTGCTTCGCGAACACGAGGCACTGACCGCATTCGTGAAGGGTAAAAATCTCATTTTCAACTCTTCTCCATTTTTGAGCTCGGGTAAGGCAAATTGTCGGCGATTTTCACGGAAAAATATTAGGGTAAGTGTTCCTTATTCTATATTTATTATATTTAATGATTTCATACTCATTTGTATGATGAGTCCGTGAATGTATGGAAGAAAAATCAGATTTTTATAAAATCTTCCAAAAACGAAAAATTAAGATTTGAAGGTCCATTTGATATCGGAATTGGGCAGATTTTATATAGTTCAACTCGTATCGGAACGGGTGTTTGGATTTCGTGAGTTTTTTCGGGATTTGAGACATGGGTCCCACTATCAAATATTTTAATGAATTTTGTATTTTTATCCGAAAATTATGTAAATTCATATGGAATTAATTCCTACGACTAGTATTGAATATATTGAATTGTTTGTGAATAGATTTGAAGCTTTCGGGGGCAAATTTAAAAGGAAAAGCTGTGGTTGAGTAATTGATTGAAATTGTTAAAGCAAGGTAAGTGTCGTGGTTAACCTTGACTTGAAGGAATAGAACCCTTAAATTATTTGTTATGTGAAATGCATGTGAACGACGTATAGACGAGGTAACGAGTGTCTATACGTCGTCAAATTAATTGTTTGCATAATTACTTAAAGATTATAAATTATTTTAAATTATAAATTAATTATTATAATAATTATTTCTCTCCTATCTTTGCCAAATATTAATTCTTGAATTCCTGCATTAATTGTTACATGTTACTTGAATTATGTGTCTTAATTGCTATTTGATATTTAGCATATTAAATATTAAACTGCCTATATTCTCCCTAGTTTCTATAATAATTTGCTATTTGACATTATCTGTTTCATGATTAAATCATAATTATTATATGGTTGTTGTCTTATAATTTCATATTAATTGTTGCATTTATTGGAGAAATTCCTTCTATAAGAATTAGTAGATGAATATACTGGAGGAGCGGGTTGCATGCCGCAACAGAATTGATTATAATGAATATATTGGAGGATCGGGTTGCACGCCGCAACAGACTTATTAAAATTCTATATTGGAGAATCGGGTTGCACTCCGCAACAAACTTATTAAAAGTCTATATTGGAGAATCGGGTTTCATGCCATAACAAACTTATTAAAAGTCTATTTTGGATGATCGGGTTGCATGCCGCAACAGACTTATTAAAAGTCCATATTGGAGGATCGGGTTGCACGCCGCAACAAACTTATTTAAAAGTCGACGTACATATATATATTGGGGGGACCGGGTTGCACGCCGCAACAGACTTGATTAAAAATGAATATATTGTGAGAGCGGGTTCCACGCTGCAATATAATGGGATGTGAATATATTGTGAGAGCGAGTTGCACGCTGCAACAGAACTGATGGAAATGACAATTGGTTATGACTGTCGAGTTGGTTTAGATTATTATAAATGAATCACCTAATTTATTTCTATTACTGTTGTTGTTACTAATATTGCGTACAAGTAATGTAAGTGACCCGCCTTAGCCTCGTTACTACTTCCTCGAGGTTAGGCTCAGCACTTACCAGTACATGGGGTCGGTTGTACTGATACTACACTCTGCACTTTTTGTGCAGATTTTGGATTTGGTCCCAGCGACGTAACATAGACTTGCTCGGATTTCAGCTACCAAAGGAGACTTGAGGTTTAACTACATGGCGTCCGCAGTTTTGCAGTCCCCGTCTATTTTACTTCAGGTGTGTGTTTATTTTCAGACAGCTTCATTTTATTTCAGACCTTTATTTGTATAATTCTAGAAGCTCGTGCACTTGTGACACTAATTCTGGTATGGTATTTAGACACCGTTATTTTCATGTATTATTCACTATATTTCAGACGTTACTTCCATAATTGTTCGCTGTTAATAATAAATTTAAATTCTTTTTTAAAAATGGATAATATTATTCTAACATTGGCTTGCTTAGGAAGTGAAATGTTAGGCGCCAGCACGGTCCGAAGGTGGGAATTGAGGGTCGTGACAAATTCACTACAATGTAGAGGGCTTTTCGGCAGTGACAGGGATTCTCTTGAACCGTTGGTGGCATGAACTGAGAGCGCTAGAAAGAGTGAAATATTCTTGTAAGTTACAACTCAACCGTGATAGCAAGGTTTAGATTTTATTTTATCACCATAGCTGTATTTCTTGAATTAATCTAGGAGAGATATTATTAGTTCTTTTTGTTATAGTGACAAAGATCGAGTTGGGAACAAAGTGGTCATGACAAACATTATAGTATTTGAAAGGCCTCAGGAATATAAGTATAATTTAGTAATGAAAACCTTACTATTAAAGTTATGGATGTATATGGACCGAGTTGGTTCGGTTTCTATTAAAATCAAACTAATTATATCGGTTTGGATTGGTTCGCCTTTGTCGGGTTTTCAGTATTTTTTTGTTATATAAATTTTATTTCATCTTATTTTGTTAAATTTTTTATATGTAAATATATGTCTAGTAAAAATTTATAAATTTAATAAACATATGATCTATTGAAATAATGTTATGGGTGAATTTTCTCAGTAACATATAATAGTTATTTTTTTAACGTCTCACAATAAATATTTCTTAATATACACTTTCAAGGTTAACCAGATGTAATAATTAAACATAAAAATTAATATGATACCTAAATTATTTTTTATTTAATTTTAAATTATCGAAATACCACTTCAAATTCGAAAAAGATATATGAATTTAATAGATCTTAACATATTGTCACGACCCAAATCCTAACCTGTCGTGATGGTGCCTATCGTGATACTAGGCAAGCCAAAACTTCCAAAATTTAAAACAAGATGAATAAAAGCACTTTTTAAAAGACAAAATTCTCATAAACGGGGTAAAGACCAAAAACACAAATGCGGAAAATAACTCCCAAATCGGGGTGTCACTAAGGTCATGAGCATATATAAATCACCAGTCTAGAGAACAAATGTCTATGAAAGACTGGGTCGAAATCTCCAACGATCAGCTGTGCGAAATATCAACACCCACCGTGTCCAGAAACACCTAGATCTGCACACGAAGTGCAGGGTGTAGCGTGAGTACAACCAACTTAGTAAGTAACAATACTAAATAAAGAACTGAAATATAGTAACGAGCTACACAATTATAGTTCAATTTCTGTAGTCTCAACAAAGAAAGTAAACATGCTTTCAAATCCGGCAATTTAAGTCAAATCAGTTTGTACATGCCAAGTTCAAGTAAAACTCGGATATAATATCTCTCAGATGTTTCAAAGTAGTGACATATACCAACTACGTGCAACAACAATGAAGTCAAGAGCATTCTTTCACAGCATCAACCACTCAATCTTTCTCAATAGCTCAGCACTCAGCACTCAACTCTCGTACTTAGTAGGTACTTGCGCTCACTGGGGGTGTACAGACTCCGGAGGAGTTCCTACAGCCCAAGCACTATATCTGCACGGACAACTCACATGCTATAGTATCATATCAATATTCGCACGGACAACTCATGTGCTACAATATAAATATTTGGATCCGCACGGACAACTCACGTGCAATAGTATCAATATCTCACAATCAGGCCCTCGGCCTCACTCAGTCATCAACACCTCTAGTCTCACGGGCTCTCTAAAATCATGAAAATCAGCCCAAAACATAAATGATATAACATATCAACAAGGAATAACAGAGACTTAGGTATGATATGCAAGTAAAACTATGACTGAGTTCAAGTAGCAGTTAGCACCAACACATAGCCATTCAACATGTATCACGACCCCTATGGCCCCCTACAATACCAACACATAGCCTAAACATGATTTCTAACATGATTTACAGTCAAATGTTTACAACACATGGAGAGCATATAGCTAATAATAAGTTATTCAACTTTACATTTCCACATAACGGACCAAGTCACAATTCCCACGGTGCATGCCCACACGCCCGTCAGCTTGCATGTGTGTCACCTCCAAAAGAATCACATAACACATAATTCGGGGTTTCATACCCTCAGAACCAGATTTAGAACTATTACTTACCTCAATCCGAGCCAAAACTCTACTCCAATACGCCTTTGCCTCCCAAATCGGCCTCCAAATGTCCCGAATCTAGCCACAAGCAATATAATATAATCAATACGATCTAAAGGAATAAGTTCCATAAGAAAAATATGAAATTATGAATCAAAATCAAAAATCGGCTTCAAGCCGGCCCCTAGTCCCACATCTAAAAATCCAACAAAAGTCACAAAACCCGAAATTCCATTCAACTACGACTCTAACCATACCAAATTCATCAAAATCCGATACCAAATCAACACTCAAATCCCCAAAATCATCTCTCCAAATTCCTAGCCTCAAATCCCCAAATTACACCTCACAAACACACCAACTAGGTGGGAAAATCAATGGGGAAAAATAATTATTGAAAACCTTTAACCACAAGTGACTTACCTCAAGAATCCCTTCGAAATCCTTCTCAAAACATCGCCCAATTCCGAGTTGAGACGGATATCTATATTATTCTGTTGCCGCACTGGTTCATCATAATTATCTTGTATTTCTAAATTCTTAAATTGGTGTTTAGTTTTCATACTAGTACTATTCGACGGTACTAACGTCACTTTTACCGGGGGCGCTGCATCCTTTAATGGATGCAGGTGGTTCCACAGCAGGAGACATTGATCAGTGATAGTAGTACACCTTCTTCCCAGCTGACTTGGTGAGCCCCACTTCATCCCGGGGTCATGTATCTTTTATTCTTTATGTATTATGGTTGAGGTATAGCCGGGGCCTTGTTGCCGGTATTATCATTGTACTCTTCTTTATTTATAGAGGCTCCATAGACATAGTGTGGGTTGTGTATTGGTGCTGGGAAAGACAAACTATGCTATGTTGTGGTTGTATTACTTATCCATTTGAGACTTTAAAAATGGTGAAACTTATCGTAGGAAATTGGTAATTAGACATGACCACTTTATTATTTAATTAAGGAAAACATACATTATATTTTTTCATGAATGAGTTTGGGTAGAAGGAATCTAACAGGTTTGCTCGGTCAGGTTCACTCGGTTGAGTGCCGGTCGCGCTCCTCGGTGGCGTGACATGTGGGCTCGCAGATGCGCATTCCCCTTAGCACCTGCGTCCGCCCCCACGCCAGCCCCAGTCCGCATTTCGCCAACACCTTCGCACCTGCTGCCTCGCATATGCTGCAAATTCCTCACACCTGCAAGCACTGCCCAGTTCCACAGTTGGCCGCTTCTCCGACTGCTTTCGGGCACATGCGGCTTCACACCTTCGATCAAAAGCCTCGCAGGTGCGATCACACCAGTAGGCAGTAGTTCCGGAAATGTTTCAAGTTGAATTTGATCCGTTAACCATCCGAAACTCACCCGAGCCACTCGAGACCCCGTCTAAATACACTAACAAGTCCTAACACACACCGTGGACCTACTCAAGGCCTCAAATCACATCAATCAACCTCAAAAATATGAACTACACACGGATTCAAGCCTAATAAATTTCGAAATTTCCAAATTCTACAAACGATGCCGAAACCTATCAAATCACGTTCGATTGACCTCAAATTTTGCACACAAGTCACAATTCAAATTACGGACTATTCATATTTCCAGAATCGGATTCCGACCCTGATATCAAAAAGTCAACCCCTTGGTCAAACTTTCCAAAAATTCATCTTTCGACATTTAATGCCTAATTCCACTATGGACCTCCAAATATTTTTTCGGACACACTCCTAAGTCCAAAATGACCATACAGAGCTATTGGAATCATCAAAATGCCATTCCGTGGTCGTTTACAAATAAATCGACACCCGGTCACTATTTTAACTTAATATTTAAACCTTGGAACAAAGTGGTCCAATACATTCCAAAACCTCACCGGACCTGAACCATTTACCCCGGCAATTCACACAACAACTATGAAGTACAATTTGAGTAGTAAAGGGGAAACAGGGTTGTAATACTCAAAATGATCGGCCGGGTCGTTACATTCTCCCCCACTTAAACATACGTTCGTCCTCGAATGTGCCAAGAATTATTTCCAAGCCATCAAATCACTGTTCCATCTTACCACAAACGTACCTGGGGGTGAACCCGCGTCACCCTATTCCACATAGGCTTGACTACACAATACAACTGAAAATCATTAATTTAAACTTAGCCCATAAACCTTGGAGTTTAATTTCCATCAATTAGAATTTCTCTCAAGACACAAATCTTACATTTACACACCGTATAAGGCCGAACAAGTTGCATCGAGTTACAACTATAACCACGGATATAATCAACCAACATATTACACAACTCGCATGCTCATAGCACCATTCCTGATAGCAGTGACTACTCCAAAACCAACCACATACTAGAATTAAACCCATATAGAACCAAACTGCATCCCAAAACCTTCGTACACTGTTGATAATAAAAGATACATGCGAAATTTCATGACCACTCACCAGATCAACAAGTCACGGAGGTCTCTCGCCCCAACCAGAACCGTAATCACTTTCTGAACTGACTTTCAATATTATACTCCCGAATATACCGAAATTAAACTTGATAGTACCCATTCCAGGTCCAATGAACATAACTGTTCCACAGACATACCGCACCAATATAACTCAGATCCACAACTCATGCCATTCGTGCACCAATACGCAACCATTCAAATGTACTTAGTCATGAAAAAAGGACTCAAGTGAGAGAATTGCCCCGCCAAATTAACAAGTACCGCCACAACGAAAAGCTGAAAATTCATCACACACCGTAGAACTATCACCCGATCCTAACACAAGGTTCATACCTTAACATAATTCCAATGTAGTGCGTGAGCCCATCCAAATGCTGGTCCATAATATATACCTCGAGCCAACCCGCTCAAAATCAATAATCACAGAGAGGCAAATGACAAAAATGCCACACAAAACCTGAAAGACAATAACCATTATGCAATTGATCATGCAATACCCAAATACTCCTCAAATTCCCCTATAAGGCTCAAATAGAACCGCACCATATGTGCACATAACCAATGAATCACAACTCCTCATAGCATAAAATAGTAACTCACAGATTATTTCAGAACATGAATAAGTTCAACATCAACCGAATAACATATCCCTCAATAATAGTAGTATGGAGCCAACCATTCCGGCTCGCTGTAGAATACACATCTTAATTGGGCCTACTAATGGACCCCCAAATCAACTCTTGTCACCCACCAAAAGACAAATAACCCTCCAAAAGTCCACAACGACTGAATCATAATACATACTATCCTCTGGCTAGCTTTGTCCATGACCTCACAGTCCACCACCATGAAATAATCTGCTCCTGAAAACTCCCAGTCTCTACCGCCCAAATGTCTAACACATTTCTCATACACGATCATCCCACGAGGAATATTTCTCCCATTCTTTCGTGCCACTTAGCAGCATCTTAAATCAGCAGTCGATTAACAAGGAGAGTGCCGCAATACCTATGAAATATCCATAATTCAAAATATAGTGCGCCTTCTGAAATATACAATCTACTCACACAATACCAAATAGTTATAGCATTCATCTAAACATCAAAAACTGTTCATGCCCTCATAGAATTTATGGCCTCCCTTTCAAAGATAAACTTCGACCTTGCACACACCAACCTTAATCCCACACAACACACCGGATCTATCATGCCATCATTTGAACAGTACGAGAACCTCATAATCATTCTGAGTCACAAGTAAAATAAATATCTGATCAGCCACAGGCCTTACATTTGATCCCATCCGGTATAAAATCACAATACTCAACATGCTCCTCAGGCCAGTAGGAAAATACCCATCTCAAACCGTAGTAGGAATCCTCGTGAATGCTTTGGAATCCATTTGCACATAATCAGGCCATCAGAGTTGAATCTCACTAAATCAACCAAGTCACACAAGTTGCCAAGCCCAGGTGTATTTCCACAAAGCACCTGTAGAAAACCCCCATATCATAAGCACCCAAAGAACCGATCATATCCATTACCATACTGATCCAACCTACTACCCGTTTGTCTTATTTTCTTCGAGTTTTTTCTGAATCTATCTTCAAATCAATACTTGTCCTTGCTAAAATGCCATGATCTTTAGCCACAGCTCACCCCACAAACCTAGCATAGAACCACAATGCCCTACGACCCATAAGCAATTGTATTCTTCTTAAGCACCTTCAAAAATACCATAACTATAACATCACTCTGAGAATACCTTATGTGAATTTGAAATTATTCTTTTTACCGTCCTTATACAAAAAATGTAGAATCCATAGTCATATAGAATTTCCGCAAGTCCAGGCACCATCAAATGCAAATCTCGGATTTTATCCAGGCACAAGTCCGGAAACATTGTCAATTGCTATATATAATTCACAAACCCACTAGAATTTTCTCGGGAGTCACCCACTTTGCTTAAATCTAATTGCACCGCCCAAATGGGGCAAAAGACACGTGCCCCATTAGCACCACAACACTCAAAGAAGTAACTCTACTTTAACACCACATATCAAATTCATACTCCGTGCGTACTATATCATTCACCAATAACAACTCACTCATCCCAAGAATTTCATATACTCGTACGTGCAATATAATCCTTAACTAGAAATTTCCTTATTCGAGTCATCTTCGATCTCAACTTCTGCAAGTCATAGCTAACCCACAAGTATGCCTCAAACCAAAATTAAAATTTAATATCTAACCATGAAATCAAATTGTCAATAGAAGACTCCCCCACTGTCACGCCCCAAACCTGCAGGGACATGGCCGGCACCCGGTACCATACTCGGCACGAGCGTACCACTCTGTAACTGTGAACTCTAGAGG
>AWOL01S0014616.1:6142-22088 GCA_000715115.1 Nicotiana otophora
AAAAAAAAAAAAAAAAAAAAAACAAAAAAAAACCCATAAACACATTTTATTTGATAAAATCTGCATCTGTTGGTAGGGATAATATATCATTTACACGTCTGATCGTGTGAAAGCCATATATTCTGATTACCTTATCCTGTAGGTTCCTCTTCACTTCTGATCCTAGAGGCACATTGAAACTATGGAGGTTGTTCAACCCTTTGCCCTCTGTTTCTCAGGATGTCATGAGAAGGTGTTGTGTATCTTTAATAGCAGAATTCCGCTCATGCTTTGGAATGCGAATAATGTGCTTGGATGCATCAGTAGAGAATGAGGTCAATACCCTTTACATTTTATGCTTTGTGAAATTTAGCATGTTCCTTCTCTCTTTCTCTCTCTATGGCTTCAAATTTGTTCTCTCTCTCCCTATATATATATATATATATATATATATGTGTGTGTGTGTGTGTGTGTGTGTGTGTGCACGTGTGTGTGTGTGTGGCCTCAAACACTCTTTGGGTATTACTCCTTCCCAAATCGCCTTCCTTTTTCTGGATTTTTCCAAAATATTGTTCATTTCCTTAAATGAAATGAAAAGTTCTAATGCATTTTAAATACCAGCAAAAGTTCTATAGGACTCATTCTATCATTCTCAATTCAAAATTATCCTTTATTCTATATTCTTTGACACAGCGGCAGACAAAAAATCATATTATACTCTTATGTTAATATTCGTGCCAAGTCAAAAAAGAAAAGACTAGCAAATTGGGACAGAGTAAGTTAGAAACAGGGCATATGGCTCTTTTACTGCAGTTGTCATGTTCCCATTATTGATTAGTATCCTTGAAGTAGCATTTGTTTTACATTGTACAGATTAAATTGTTCCAAATAATTCTTCAATTACTCTGCTATGTGACTCTTAAGATGAAGTTCCTCCATACATATGGGGTGTTCCCTTTATGTTCCTAAATAAAAGAGGAGTTGCTTCAAATATATATTCCTTCTCTCTTTCTATCTCTGGAAAGCAATAATATATCCTGACTTGTCTGTTTCAAGTTTGAACAACCCATCAGTATGAAATATTACTTACTGTGTAAGTTTCAAAAATTCTTGATCTATTTCCCTTTTTGTAGGTCCTAGTGTGCGGTGACATTCGTGGTAATCTTTTGTTATTTCCGTTGCAAAGAGACATTCTTTTTAGCATGTCTACAGCTTCCGAAATAAATATAAGTCCTTTCAGCAACTTCAGAGGAGCTCATGGAATATCAACTGTGTGTAGCATCTCCATTGCTAGTTTTGGTCCTACACAACTTGAAATTCATTCAGTAAGACCTTACTTGGATGCTTATTCTGTTCTACTAGTTACTTATAATCATTAAGCAACTTCCTGCTTGGGTTTGCGGTGATCTTTTCATTCTCCCTTTGTGATATGTTGATTTAAGAATCCGTTGATATTTGATTTTCAGGCCTTATACGCTGCTTTATATGATAAAGCTTTCGGAAACTATATAAGAACTAAGTCTAAAATAATGAAAAAAATCTGTAATAAGTCTCATAATATATTTTAAAATAAATATACAGATGGAGGTTGACCTTTTATTAGTCCCTGTAGCTGTTAACCTCAAGATATCTTTTCCCATACTTTAAGTGTTACATGGAGAGTCCCTGCATTATAACATTGGCCAAAGTACAGTTGAAAGTCTTTAACTGCATATCAGAGTATGTATTCCTGTTTTTTTTTTGGTTGGAATCTAGACTTAGCGGTAAGTTTTATAGAGTAGTGGTTCGACCGACTATGCTGTTTGGGGCTGAGTGTTGGCCAGTTAAGAACTCCCATGTGCAGAAGATGAAAGTAGCAGAAATGAAAATGTTGAGATGGATGTGTGGGTGTACCAGGAGAGATAAGATTAAGAATGAAACTATCCGGGACAAAGTGGGAGTAGCCTCCGTGGAGGACAAGATGTGGGAGTCGAGGCTGAGATGGTTTGGACATGTTAAGAGGAGAAGCATTGAAGATCCCGTTAGGAGGTATGAGAGGTTGGCCATGGCGAGTTTGAGAAGAGGTCGAGGTAGGCCTAAGAAGTGTTGAGGAGAGGTGATTAGGCAGGGCATGGCGCTGCTTCAGCTCATTGAGGGCATGACCCTTGATAGGAAGATGTGGAGGTCGAGGATTAGGGTAGAAGGTTAGTAGGTAGTTGGGAGTTTCTTAGTTGCTCACCGATAGTATTAGTAACACGCATGTCCCTTCGTATTCTCAGATCTTAATTGCGTTATATGGTTTTGTTTGGCTCAGGTATTGTATTTTCTGTTATTATTTGGTACTATTTATCCTTCATCTCCCTCTTTTTCTTCTCTCTTCCTTTCTTGCTTTCCTTTTTCTTCTTCTTTTTCTTTTTCTTCTTCTTCTTCTCCTTATTCTTCTTTCCGAGCCGACGGTCTATTGGAAATAACCTCTCTACCTTCATTAGGTAGGGGCAGTATTTTGGATAGCGTGCGGCGACAAATAGCGACGAGGGTCTGCTTCACTTAGGTGAGAGGCGCGCAGCGAAGCGCTCGCCTTTTTGATGTGAAGCGACAATTTATACAAAAACATAAAATATTATATACATATAACTAAAAACTCAATAACAATAATATATTAATAAATATCATTCAAAAATTAATTGCGGATCTTGATGAGCCTTGTACAACATAATTCCAAGCTATATCATTTCGTTTATTAGCTGTTTTATGGAAAAAAAATTATCAAGTCAATATGCAATTAATTCTACTCTATAAGACTATAAATCTATAATTGAAAAAACAGAGCAACAAATAAATAAAGCTACTGCCTCTGCTCGATTTTGAAAAACAGAGCAACAAAAAAAAATACAGCTACTGCCTCTGCTCGATTTTGAAAAACAGAGCAACAAATTGAAAAATAAGAGCTGAAAGAGATGAACCCAAAAACAGAGCAAAGAAAGAAAGAAAGAAGAAGAAAAACAGAGCTGAAAGAGATGATGGAAGAAAGAAAAACAGAGCTGGGCTGAAAGAGAAGAAAAACAGAGCTGAAAGAAGAAGAAAAACAACGATTACTGAAGAAAGAAGAAAGAAGAAAGAAGAAAGAAGAAAGAAGAAAGAAGAAAGAAGAAAGAAGAAAGAAGAAAGAAGAAAGAAGAAAGAAGAAAGAAGAAAGAAGAAAGAAGAAAGAAGAAAGAAGAAAGAAGAAAGAAGAAAGAAGAAAGAAGAAAGAAGAAAGAAGAAAGAAGAAAGAAGAAAGAAGAAAGAAGAAAGAAGAAAGAAGAAAGAAGAAAGAAGAAAGAAGAAAGAAGAAAGAAGAAAGAAGAAAGAAGAAAGAAGAAAGAAGAAAGAAGAAAGAAGAAAGAAGAAAGAAGAAAGAAGAAAGAAGAAAGAAGAAAGAAGAAAGAAGAAAGAAGAAAGAAGAAAGAAGAAAGAAGAAAGAAGAAAGAAGAAAGAAGAAAGAAGAAAGAAGAAAGAAGAAAGAAGAAAGAAGAAAGAAGAAAGAAGAAAGAAGAAAGAAGAAAGAAGAAAGAAGAAAGAAGAAAGAAGAAAGAAGAAAGAAGAAAGAAGACCAGCAATGGTGGTCGACCAGAAGAAGAAGAAAGTAGAAGAAGAAGAAAAGAAAAGAAAGAAACATACCTGGTGAAGAAGGGGTCGCTGATGGCTGACGATGGAAGAAGAAGAAGAAGATGTGAACCCAAGCCCTAATTTTGTCGCTGAAGGAGAACTGGAGAAGAAGGGTCGCTGCTCGTAAGAATCGCTGCTCGTAAGAAGTGATTTCACCCAAGCCCTAATCGCGACTTAAGTGCCTTTTTTTTTTTTTAAATAGCGACGTTACACTCGCTTCTCGCCACACTGTCGCCTCTCGCTACACAAGCAGAGGCGACCGCTATTTTGAATCGCAACGCAACATGTCCTCTGTAGCGACACACGCCCGCCTCGCGTCGCTACACGCTTTTAGCGTTGTAGCGAGCGCTATAACACTGGGTAGGGGTAAGGTCTGCGTACAGACTACCCTCCCCAGATTCCACCTGTTGGGAATATAGTGGGTATGTTGTTGTTGTTGTTGTTGTAATCTAGACTTCTCTGTTCCATGCAAATATAAATCAGAGATAAAAAGGCGAGACAAGGTCATGTAGTAAGAAATGATACTACAAAAATGTGTAAACTATTGCCCCCAAAGGCTTTGGTCTAGTGGTAAGATCGTAGCACGTGATGTGTGGGTTAGACACATGTCACACTTTTTAATCTGCTGCAGACTGCAGCAAAAGCCTGCAACAAACAAAAACGTGGTGTTTAAGTGAAGAAGGGTAAAGGGGCGGGCACATTATCCTCTAAGTTCCGATTATTTGTCCTTGAATTATCTTGTCTACAAAAAAAAAGAGAGAGAAAGAGGATTCTTTTTAAGTTTCTATTATGTACACACAAATTCATTCAAATTTTTACATATAAATGTACCGTTAATATTAGGACTTTCTTGGATTCAAGACCCTGAAAGTACTTGATGCAAGAACATGCGATTGTGTTGTCCAATGCAGTAGCTTTTCTTTTTGTTCTTTATTTTCTTCAGACTGGAGGAGATGGGTGCATATGCTACTTTGAACATGATAGAAGTCGTCATAACTTGGAATTCGTAGGGATCAAGCAAGTGAAAGAGCTAAGTACAGTACGATCAATCTTCACTAATGCTGACCAACAAGGCGATTTACCTGGCAGCAGTTGTGCAATAGGATTTTCTTCATCAGACTTTATCATATGGAATTTATTTTCCGAGACAAAGGTTTGGTCTCTCTTGCCTACTCGGTCGATATCCTGTCCCTCTGTTTCTCGTTCTCCTCCACATCATAATGATCTTACATTCGCTGGAATAGGTTTTGCAAGTAACCTGTGGTGGATGGAGGCGTCCTCATTCTTATTTTCTTGGTGATGTACCAGAGATGAAAAATTGCTTTGCCTATGTCAAGGTATAATCTTTTCCAAATCTGTTAGTTTCCTGTTCCACGATTAGAAGATAGGAAATGATCGTACAGGCAACAGGAGGCTTAGTCCAGCTTGCTTTGGGAAGTGGAATTGCACCACTTGTTGTTATTAGCTGGCCTCAGACTAATAATTCTTCTAATGACTGGATTAATATCGTGACCACACCATAGCTCTTTCTTTGCAGGATGGAATTATTTATGTTCATAGACACTGGGTGACCACTGGCGAGAGGGTTATGTATCCCAAAAATCTTCATTTGCAATTCCATGGCAGGGAGATACATACCTTATGTTTTATCTCTCAAGATTCATCGTGCAGTCTAAATGAAAAGCAGGATATTTTTTCTGAAATGATTTGGGTTGCAACAGGTTGTGAAGATGGAACTGTGAGATTGACAAGGTATGACGCCATTTCCGATTTTTATTTTTATGCATTACTTAATCCTGGGGGGTGGATTTTGTCTGGTTTTTTAGTTTTGTTTCAACCATTTCCCTACCTAATTGGGCTTCCTTCGACGAGTCTTGATATTTGCGCATTTTCTTTGTCATTTGACTTTTTGAAGTTCTGTGACAAATTAGTTATTTTGCTGATGTCTCAGGTATGCTTCAGAAATTGAAAGTTGGTCAACTTCCAAGCTGCTTGGTGAACATGTTGGCGGATCAGCTGTGAGATCTATATTCTTTGTCTCGAGGCTACATAGAATGGTGCTGGATGAAAATGCAATGCCTGACAGCGTTAACAGTGAAAAAGGGGTTTTAGAGGACCTGGAGGATCTTTCATTACTAATATCAGTAGGTGCAAAAAGGGTGGTAACTGCTTGGAAGCAAAAAAGTAAGATGAGAATTAGGGAAGGAACCTTTGACCCAGAGTGCAACATTAGAAATGATTTCCAGTGGCTTTCTACAGATATGCCAACCAGAGAAAGAAATCATGGAAAACTACAAAACAATAAAAAAGTTAGTGAAATGGTCGAAAATGGTGGATCACTTCCCTCAGAAGACAAAAGAAGCTATTCAGAACCATGTGTACCAGATATATGTGAAAATGATTGGAGATATCTCTCAGTTACTGCTTTTCTTGTTCAAGTTACAGGCACAAGGTCAGTAAATCAAGAGTAACCATCATCGTGTTCTGTCAATTTAGGCGAATATGAACAAGTTCGCATCCTGTTTATTCATCTGCAGGTGTTCAGTCTGTTTCGTAGTTGTTGCATGTTCAGATGCCACAGTTACACTACGAGCTCTTTTATTACCCTACCGACTCTGGTATGTACGCCCATTATCTCATGATGTCCAAATAACAATACCTTGTATTCCCTTTTGCAGCATGGTACTACGGAACATGCTGTTCTCTTGTTTCTGACCTGGTCTTATTTCCAATATCAATTTCAGGTTTGATGTTGCTTTACTGACTCCTTTGTCATCTCCGGTGCTTGCTTTGCAACATATCATTGTTCCTACATATCCCCAACTTCAAGGTTGATTTACTACTTAGGTTTAGTTGATTAACAACTTTTTTCGTATTTTGACTGTGTAGGATCTATAGGTTAAGATTGATTTTTGAGCATAGTAATGTTCCCAAATGCATTTCAAAGCAAAGATCCAGTAATCTCGCAGTCAATTCTGCATTAATTAATTTAAACAAATATCTAAAAGCTACTAATAACAAGCAAACCTAAGCAGTGAGCTCAATGGCACCGCCAGCCTCCTTAATCTTCTTCTTAGTGTCTTTGAGATGAGCTTGGCCTTCATCAAAATAGGCTGGGAGGGTGGCGATCACCCTTGGCCAAGATCTTGAAGTAACTGACCTGGCTATTGCTAATTAAGAAGCACTGTCCTTGCTACCAACAGCCTTGTCCTTTACCTAAGGGATGAGAGGCCAGGGCTTGTCTATATTCTTTCTTGTTTCAGAGCTTGTGGAAGTAGTGTATACCTACCTTTTTGAAGTAGTTCGGATTGTACTTGTCAAAGCGGATGCTACTAAATACCCCTCCATCTCATTTTATATGAAGGTGTTTGACTGGACATGGATTTTAAAGAAGAAAGATTTATTAACTTGTGGCCTTAAAAATGCCATATCATTTTTGTGCTATAAAATCATATCATTAACGGTAAATAGGAAGTTTAAAGTTAAATTGTTTCTAAATATAGAAAGGTGTCATTCTTTTTGAGACAGAGTAAAACGGAAAGAGTGTCACATAAAATGGCACGGAGGGAGTAAGGTAAAATGTGTTCTAGTATTATTTATGTAACTAAGGGCAGCCCGGTGCACTAAACTATTGAAATCTTCTGCCCTTTTGTTTTTTTTTTTTTTGGTTTTTGTGTTGTTTTGTTTTGATTTTTTGTTCAAACCTTCAACATATACAACAGTATTTTCTTTTATATTTGATCTATGACACATCACACACTGAAGATCTGAGGGAGGTGATGAAGCAGCCAGAGGGAGGGAGAGGGGTCTTTGTCTGGTGTAGAAGAAGAGAATAGCTACTACTTTGTGAGTGCTTTCCATCAAATGCAGTTGCTCGTGGTTGGCAAGATAAAGGAGCTTTATGAAGGTTAGAAAAATAAGATGTTTCTCTCAAAATTATTGTAGTAGGACGTGGATTGACATGTGAGGCTTTTTTTTTGGGGGGGGGGGGGGGGGTTACCAAATAAGAAAGTGACCCATCCTCAGTACTGAATGACTATATAGAAGACGTGCTTATGCTTTATGCCATTTTCTCCTCGAGAACTGGATAGAGATTGGTGAGCAGACAGCCCAGTGAGTAGGACCACAGAGGTTAAAATCACCAGGTCCAATAATTTTAGCTTCCTTTAGACCGAACAGGACCACAGGGGTTAGAGTCACCAGGTCAAGCAATTTTAGCTTCCTTTAGACCGAACCGTACCACAGCTTGGGGAGAAGCATGGAGACATATTTCACTCGTGGCTTTTCATATTTGTACAGGGTATATTCTCAATATTGACAAAAGGAGAGAAAGGGGGATGGGGAAATTCCCTAGCTAAAAATAGTAATAGATAGTGCTGTGCGAATTTTTTCTATGAGAAGATTATGCAATTCAATGTATTCTAACAAAAATATTATTGTGAAATACTAACCTTAAATGGCGATAAACTAAAAAAATGTGCTAGGAATTACACTTGAGATACTAAATTAGACTTTCTGGTCAGTTGAAAGCAAAATGATCTTTCAGTTGGAGTCGTCCCAAAGGAATTGAATGTACGATTATGAAAAAGAAGAAATTTCTCAAGAGATCAGTAAGTTTCTATGTCAATTCTGTCCAGTTCAAAAAAGTCTTTATGACAATTCTGTATTCTACATAATGGGATTGACACTTAAATTGTTAGCTTTCTGGGACAACAACAACAACCTAGTAAAATCTCACAAGTGGGGTCTGCTGAGGGTAGAGTATACGCTGACCTTACCCCTACCCCGAGGGAGTAGAGACGATGTTCCCGGTAGACCCTCGGCTCAAGAAGACGAAAAGAGAGACAATATATCAGTACTATCAACATAAAACAATAAAAATAATGACAACAACATAAGAACCAGAAAATAGATGAAACGCACTAACAACAACCAGTAGATAAGGTCCGGCACAACGAAAAAACTGGAGAATAGTGTGAACACAACATTAACCACTAGTAGTCTAAGACAAAACCCTATCAGACTAGCCTCACAACTCTACAAAGTAGAAAAATGCTCAACTACCTCCTAACCTACAACCCTAATGCTCGACCTCCACACTTTCTATCAAGGGCCATGTCCTCGAAAATCTGAAGCCGCGCCATGTCCTGTCCGATCACCTCTCCCCAATACTTCTTAGGCCGCCCTCTACCTCTTCTTGTACCCGCCAAAACCAACCGCTCACACCTCCTTATTGGGGCATCTGGGCTTGTCCTCCGTACGTGCCCAAACCATCTGAGCTTCGCTTCCCGCATCTTGTCATCCATAGGAGCCACACCCACTTTCTCTCGAATATCTTCATTCCTAATCTTATTCATCCTGGTGTGCCCGCACATCCACCTCAACATACTCATTTCTGCTACTTTCATCTTCTGGTTATGTGAGTGCTTAACTGGCCAACAGTCCAACACTCACCCCCATACAACATGACCGGTCTAACCACCGCTCTATAAAACTTACCTTTGAGTAACGGAGGCACTTTCTTGTCACACAGTACTCCAGGCACTTTCTTGTCAGCTTTATGGGAATTTTGAAAATATGTCTACTGGGATTTTCAGATTTAAAAAATAAAAAAAAAGAACCGCAACGAATTTTACCTTTATGTTGTCATAGAGACTGTTGGATTGATTCTTCTTTCTTTTAGAGGAAACAAAATGTTTACTTCTTTCTTTATGGGAGACAAAACAAACTCTAGTTAGTTCTCTCAGTTTGTGGTATTTATGTTGCAACTACTAACGGAATTACAGGTCTTTGCTTGCATTTACATTCTTGTACAGAAGTCATATACATTTTTTGTTCCTTCTTATGTGATAAAAGGTAGATGATAACTCCTGTCTTGTATAACTCTTTTTTTTCTGTGTTTTTATTCTGATTGAAATCTTGATTTTGCAGGCAATGTTCGGTTTGGAAGTCGGTATATTATTATTAGTGGGTCTACTGATGGAAGTATTGCCTTTTGGGATCTTACGGAACATGTTGAAAATTTTATGCGGCAATTATCAGCAGTTCAAATCAGAAAAGGTCTAGACAGCCAGAAAAGACCACGTACAGGTAGAGGAAGCCAAGGTGGACGGCAGTGGAGATCATTGGGCAGTCAAGTGTCTAATAAAATAACAGGTGATGAACAATTGTTGGGAGTTCCTGTTTCAAAGGGAAAGCCTGATAATGGTTTGTTTGCGACAACTGTCCCAGGAACTGACAAAACTGTGCAAGATCATACTCTGCGAGGGATATCTCATTTGGTAGAAAATACACATGCATTTTCTCCAGACACCTTCACTGGCATAAAGGAAGTATTACACAAAGCAGGGCCCTTGGATATCTTCAAGGATGTCCACCAGTCAGGGGTCAACTGTCTTCATGTTTCAGATATAAAAGGTCCTGAAGTTTCTGATTCAAGGTTTACATTTTGTGTTTTAAGTGGAGGTGACGACCAGTCACTTAACTGTCTTAGATTAGATTTCTCTCTGAAATCGATGAGGCCGGGTTGTGAAAGTTCGACTTCGGAGCAACATAGCACCACTGGATCACTGAGAGTAGGCGGTCATGTTCATTATGAAGTCGGAAATTATGATATGAGATTTGCGTTGCTTGATAAAGTCATGTCAGCTCACAGCTCTGCGGTTAAAGGTAGATAATCTGATTTGTTTTTTCATTAAAATGTGCATATGATTTGGTTTTTGCGTTGTGATTTTGCCTTGTTTCATTCTAGCTGCCAGAAAGCTCTGTTTACCTTTTCATTGTAGGATCCACAGCTGCTATACTCCAAATAAAGTTCATAGAACTGTTGGACTAAAGTTCATAGAACTGTTGAAGAGGGATAGTGTAAACCCAAAGTTTGGCCTTTTGTCTGAAGGTTCTCGAAAAGGGTCATCTCCTCCATTCTAGCTTCAATGTCCGAGTGTCCAATTTTTGCACAAGCTAGAGTTTATTTTTCTATCATATCATATCTATATAAAGTAGAGTCTGCAGTCTCTGTGTCAAATCTGATCTTTTATTGATAGGAACAAGGATAGGATAAACAAGAAAATTAAAGATAGCAAGTAAAGAATTTAGAATAGACCCAAATTGAGAACATTCAAAGGAAAATGAGTAATTATGCACCAATAAGAACCTAGACTATAGATAGGAATACCTTCAAGTGGAAGAATTCCACTTGATAACACTCTTGCAAGAATTGTCATCAACCATGGCATTCCACCATACATCTCACTAAGAGAAAACATTAATATTCAAGGTAAGCTGCCTAAAATTGTAAGAAAAGAACTACTTAAACTAGGTTCTAATTTAGGTTACAAATTCCCAAACTATCCCTAAGCTAGGCCTTAAGATAAGGTGTGCTGAAATTGCCATTCTGAACTCCCAGGCCTCCCTTGCGTTCGAGGTGTAAAGTCTGCTATCGCGGACCTGGGCAGCTGAGTTTTCATCGCAATCGTGGTCTTTGCTGGTGCTGCCTTCTTTGCGGTTGCAGTCTGAGCCTCCGCTATCACGGTCTTCACTGTAGCCAAAAACTGCAGCTTCTAAATGTGATTTTAGCCTTCCTCTTGCCTTGAATCTTGCTCCCCTCTTCTTGTATTTCCACTTTAACATGTCATATGCCTTCTCATCTTCTTGGAAGGATCTCTCAAGACTCCGTAAACACTTGAACGTTGAGAGCTTCTAGTTCCTTGATGCCTACCGTGCGTGCCATCTTTTATGCTAACATATAAACACAGCTTAGTTCATTCTCATTTCACCTCCGGCTGCCCTTGATCTGAAGCTTCTACCAGCCCTTTTTAATTGATTTCTTTGTCATGTTGATTTTACAACCATTCAAATGTGCTCAGTTTGGCTTCATCCACCCACTTTTAATTAGTGTTCTAAGCTTATTAAATTAAAACGAGGAAAAAAAGATAGTGTTCTAAGCTCATTTGGCTCTATAATGCCCTCATAAATCGATATTTCTGTTCATACCTATTTAAAAGACTACTCTTATAAAGCATGATTTTCTGGATTCTCCACATCCCTGTATTACATTTTTTACTGACATCCAATCTGTGGTGCGAGAAAGCAGAGATAATGATTTGGAAAGAGAAGTAATTGGGAAAATACTTGCCGCTCTTTCTGGCCTTACCCAACCTTAAGTATTTTACTCGTTGCTCCCTATAGAATCACTCCCAACTTCCATCCAATTTCCAAATGTTCGAGCCACGTTGCTTTCTTTTAATCAACCTTATTTTGAAACCTTGTAATCATGTAATGCATAAGTTATTCTTTTGGTCTCATTAAATGCTCACTTTGTTTTTAGCTTTCTGAAATTTCACCAGCACCTGACATCAAATGGATTTTTGTTGACACAGAACTGGAAGAGGTTCGATTCCTCTTTGATGTTGTTAAGCCAAGAGCGCAAAGCGCATGCGCGAAATGAGAGCTAGAGGGTTGGAAGCTACTGCTAAGGGACTCCCACTCATCTAGAAAGGATAGGCAATTGAGAGAGAATAGGGCGATAGCAAGTACTGAATTTGCAATTGTATTGTGAATGATGATAGACAGCTGCCAAAATGGGGTGAGGAATTTCAATGAGTTCATCCTTACTAGATCAATTTCAGTGATACTTACTAGATCACCCTAAACATTCATGGCCATTCTCCTTTTTTTTGTGGGTTTAACGATCTGGTATCCAGAACCTATCCACTAACCTGACTAATCCAGATTCACATCAAGTAAGGCTCATTTAAAGGAGAAGCGCTCCCTACCAGAATTTTCTCCATTAGGAGGGATCAAACTCAAGGCATGCAGTTAAGGACGGAGGGATTCCATCCATCCCATGATATCTATTGGTGACCGTTCATTCATGGTCATTCTCGTTCTAAAAAAGCTGTGCCAATAATGTGATACTGTTTGACAAGAAAAAAAGGGTAGCCTTAGGCTATGAAGGCTGATTTATGCATTGAGAAAGATCATTTGTAGGAAAATCTATTATGCAACAACGGCTCCTACTCTTTACCTTTCTCGTGCCTTACCTCATTCCTTTATAAATTTGTACGCGACTTATCCTTTTGGAGCTAATATAACGAACTAATGGAGCCTCCAAATAAAGTCAATGTAAGTTTTATTATTGTGGTAACTAATGGAGTTTTATGTAAAATGAAAAAAGTACTTGTAGTTCTGAACTATAGTTCTCTCCTTCCTGTTCGTTAGGCATTGGCCACACTCATAAGACACCAATTATCAGTGTTGTCAAAGGTGTGCTTAAGCTTTGAAGTGAGGCTAAAAACATGTTGAGCGCTTCACCTCGCTTTGGGGGCGCTTCAGTGTCGCATCAAGGCTCTAACGCATATTTTTCCTTACCATAGAGTGTAATCCTGAAAAGGCGACACTGAACAATTGATATTTCATTTTATCGTAATTCTTTTTCAATTTTTTTTGTCTGTATATGTGTTATTCATGCTTATAATTATTGGTCTTGGACTGCATATATATATTTTTACTTTTTCTCCAGTTGCGCCTTTTTTCATTAAAGCCCGCGCTTTATTTGCGCTTTGCGCTTAAAGCCCCAACGGACCTTACAACTTTTTTGCTTTTCGCCTTTGATAATACTGCCAATTATTACTGGGAATAGTCAGTTTGAATTGTGTCTCACTTTTTATCCTGGGGGTTGCCCTACTACCTATTGTCAAATGACTGATGAAATCATTATTGCACATAAGAAAGGACCTGGACCTGATGTTAGTCTTGTTCACTATAGGTGTTTGGACAGATGGTTGTTGGGTATTTTCTACGGGTCTTGATCAGCGCATCAGGTGTTGGCATCTCAAACAGCAAGGCAAACTAACTGAGCACAAACATATGGTTGTTAGTGTACCGGAGCCCGAGGCATTGGATGCTAGGGCCTGCGGAAGGTGGGTAATCCTTTCTTTCATACTGTGTTATTGATTTTCTTGTTTACTCTTCTATTTTCACTTTCTGAAAACCAACCTCCACCTCGCTTTAATTTTATTTTTTAATATGTTGTATTCAGGAACCATTATCAGATTGCAGTCGCTGGGAGGGGAATGCAAATGTTTGATTTTGTTGCACCTGATGACATGAAGGTTGGAAAATAAGGTTTTTCCCTGTTGTATAACACAACTTGAAGAATGCAAAATGAATGAGGTTCCTCTGTTTCGGGTATGAAGTGTGAAGCGTCTGTTATTACGTACGAGGAAATTCTTATATATTTTTAATCATGATATTTGATACTTTCTTAGGCATGCAGAAGGTGAATTATATGAGGTATCAACAATTAGTGCAATACTTGTCCCAATAAAATAATTTTGTGGTTACAGTTTTAGATAGCTTTTGTAAGCCAAGAAAACACAAGTGATTAGTGAAATACCCGAGAATCTGTAGAATATCCTGAGGCATCCTAGTAGGTGAAATGTTTGATGTATCTTTCACTATAGCATTGTAGTGGTAGTACTGCTGTTGTTCTTTGTATCTTATTTTATTTTATCTATATTCATTTTTCTGCTTGTTGTATAATGTGTTTCTTGTCTATGCACATCCAATTACTTTGGTATTATCATTTCTAACTTCTTTGTTATTCGCATTGAATGTGTGGTCTTATCATTATTGTTGTATAGATATTCTTAGAATATTTTGATGTCGTTTTATTTGGTTTTCTTTTCCATAATTGGGCATATGTGGGATTTATCGTGTAGATTTTCAGTTGAATCTAATACTTGTAATGTTGTTGATAAGCGACTCTTCACTTTGAATAAGTTTTCGTTCTTTTGATTAAGCTTGAGGGGCATATGCCGTTAACTAATGACGTCTTATGGAAGAGATACGACTTCTTTTTTATTTTTCATGAACTTGATTGCTTATTTTATACTAATGTAGTAACATCTTTAAAAATCTCAGAAATTAAGTTGTAGAATGTTTTGAATCAAAGTTAGTGATTGCGTTGGAATAATTAGCGAAAACCATATATAACCTGAAACCAAGCTGTCATGGCAATTGTCTTACAAAACCATATCAAATTGGATGTGTAAATAGAATAGGGAGAATGTCATGGCAATTGTTTTACAAAACTTGGCAATTCCAGAAAAATGAAAAAAACTGAACTTGCTCAATACTGCATAAAACTTCAACCAAAAGCACTGGTTTGGTATGGAGATGCCCCAAAGGTTGAAGACAGTATGTTCTTAAAAATAACAAGCCGAAGATGAATATTACACATTACTCTCAGTATGGTTCAGAACACAGAGATTGTTGATTTTATCAGTCAAAGTGGTTAAAAGAAAGCAAAAAGTAAGAAAATAGAGACAGTGAAATCTCTCATTTCAAAACATTCTTGGTTCCCTCATTGATGGAATGGAATGTCAAGTAGTATACAATGCAGCGAAAATCCAGAGAGACAGAGATAGGTAGTAGATGAGATAGCTTGATAGAAGAATCCACCTCAACGGTCCTATTTTAAAACACAAAAAAGCAAACCCCAGTTGAAGTTAATCAAGAATCAAGTATCCATAAGTTCTGAGTGAAGAGTGGAGACTAACCTGCACAAGCTACAAAAGAAAGCAGGAACAAGAAGGCCACTGGAAGGAAAGCAATTTTTATGGATTCTCTCAATCTCATCCCAGTTTTCATTGCCCAAAGAATGTGATAGATAAAACTTGGATGTTGTATGAATGGATAAATGCTGGATTATTGCAATTATGTACTACTTGTAGTAGGTGGAGTGAGTAACTCGCAGCGAGTTTGGTAGATACATGTAAAGAGAGAGGGAGAAGAAAACACTTGGTAAGATATATGCATCAGTAACTACTATTCAGTTCCAAATTAGTAGAGTTCGCCTATATGAATTCTCCAATATTTAGAAAATAAATTTATTTTGTAATTATTCTTACAGTTAGCTTTTCTTCTTTATCCGAGTATCATATTGGTTTCTCGATGCGAGCGAACGCTTTTATGTCTTTATTTTAAGTAGGTTCCACAATTCCCATTACTTAGGTAAGTCAGAGGCAGCAGAAACAGTGATGTGCCAAGCGGAATCAGTGCTACGGATGGGTGCTGGCTACTGTCTACTGTCTACTGAGGGTGATAGAGAATCCTAGACTGTATGACCATATATAAAAATTATATAACAAGTCATTTAGTGGCAGAAAGGGGTGGGCTACCCTTCGTGTTTTGCAGCGTGGCAGGAGCAAGGATAATGGCATGGCCACATCAATAGTCAAATTGCTCGGTCTTGGCCTCGTGGGGACTGCCATTCTATAATGTTTGCACAACACAACAAAACACTTCACCTAAAATACTAGTGGTAATAATGTTATCA
>AWOL01S0014619.1:9641-31425 GCA_000715115.1 Nicotiana otophora
CACTCAGCCCATTTCTATTCCACTGTATCGTATGGCAACGGCGGAGTTGAAGGAGTTGAAGTAACAACTTCATTAACTCCTTGATATGGGGTTTATTCGGCCTAGTGTGTCACCTTGGGGTGCACCGGTTCTATTTGAAAAGAAGAAGGATGGTTCCATGAGGATGTGCATTGATTATAGGCAGTTGAACAAGTTCACAGTCAAGAACAAGTATCATTTGCCTCGTATTGATAATTTATTTGACTGGCTTCAGGGGGAGAGAGTGTTCTCCAAGGTTGATTTGAGGTTCGGTTATCACCAGCTGAAGATCCGGGATTCGAATATTCTTAAGACAACTTTCAGGACCTGATATGGCCATTATGAGTTCTTGGTGATGTCTTTTGGGCTGACCAATGTCCCGGCAGCGTTCATGCATTTAATGAACAATGTATTCCAGCCCTATTTGGACTCATTCGTTATTGTATTCATTGATGACATCTTGGTGTACTCTCGTAGCCAGGAGGATCATGCCCAACACTTGAGGATTGTATTACAGAGATTCAGGGTGGAGAAGCTTTATGCAAAGTTCTCCAAGTGTGAGTTCTGGCTCAGAGTGAATTGAGATACTTAGTCTCTTATTTAGAACCTTAAGTTGGAAAAGTCAATCGGATGCTAACTTATCTGTAATCGGTCTCGGTTTTGAATTTCGATGGTTCCATTAGCTTTGTTAGGTGATTTTGGACTTAGAACTGCGTCCGGAATATGAATTGGAGGTCCGTAGTGGAATTATGACTTGGCGATTTTAGCTGGCAGTGGGAAATTTGATATCGGGGTCAGAATAGATTTTCGGAAGTTGGAGTAGGTTCGTGGTTTCCTTTGTGACGTGTGTGTAAAATTTGAGGTTATTCGGACGTGGTTTGGTAGGTTTCAGTGTCGTTTGCGAAATTTGGAAGTTTAGAAGTTCTTAGGCTTGAATTTGAGGGTAATGTGGTATTTTGATGTTGTTTTGAGTGATTCGAAGGCTCGACTAAGTTCATATGTTGATATATGACTTGTTGGTATGTTTGGTTGAGGTACCGAGGGGCTTAGGGTGATTCCGGATGGCTAACGGGAGGTTTAGAATTTGGAAATGCAGTTGAAATGTTGTTGCTGGTGTTTTTCCGCACCTGCGGAGGGAGAGCTGCAGGTGCGAGGTCGCAGGTGCTCTTGGGGAGCCGCAGATACGGAGTTAGAGGACCTGGGCTGGAACTGCAGGTGCGTATGAGTGGTCGCATCTGCGAGCCCGTAGATATGAGGCTGAGTCGCAGATGTGGAAGTGAGGAGATTGGGCTTTTCCGCAGAAGCGGAGGGAGATGCGCAGGTGCGCAACCACAGGTCCGAGAGGTTGTCCGCAGATACAGAACCTAGAGTTTTAAGTGAATTCCGCACCTGCGATGGGAATTCCGCAGGTGCGGTGTCACAGAAGCTAGCAAGTGGACCGCAGGTGCGGTTTCGCTGGGCAGAAGGTATAAAAAAGGGGACTGCACTCATATGGTGGGAGACTTACGAGAGGCATAGGCCTGTTGGCGCAGCACCCCTTACTTGGCAGCAGTTCTCCGTAGTCTTTTTGGGTAAGTTCGTGCCTCAGTCCCGCAGAGAGGAACTGTGCAGACAGTTTGAGCAGCTTCGCGAGAGTGATATGTCCATGATGCAGGATGAGATGTGATTCTCAGAGTTGGCCCATCATGCTATCTAGTTGGTTGACACAGACAGGGAGAGGATCATGAGGTTTATAGATGCTCTCACTTTTCAGCTACGGTTGCTTATGATCAGAGAGAAGTTATCTGGTGCTACCTTTGATGAGGTTGTCGACATAGCTCGGTAGATTGAGTTGGTTCGCGGTAGGGAAAGGGTTTAGAGGGAGGCCAAGAGGCCTCGTGGTCAGGGTGAATTCAGCAGTGCTCCTTCTGGGGGTCAGTTCCAGCACGATAGAGGTCGTTATTTCAGACAGGCTGAGACAGCTCGGCCATTTCACCGTGGTGCATCATCTGGCCATGGTTCTTACAGTCTTCAGCAGGGCCAGTCATCATTCAGTGCACTACCAGCGCAGAGTTCTTATCATGCCTCATCCTCTCAGATATCCCCGGGTAGTTCTTTTGGACATCAAGAGCAGTAGTTTCGTCAGAGGAAGGGTTGTTTCGAGTGCAGAGATTTTTGTCACATTATGAGAGATTGCCCTGGGCTATTGGGTGAGACTCCATAGTAGAGTACTCGGCCTATGACACCAGCACCAGTTTCTCCACCACCCGCCCAACCAGCCAGGGGTGGGGCTCAGCTAGCTAGGAGTGGAGCCCAGTCAGCTAGAGGTCGCCCGAGAGGGGGAGGCAGATCAGGGGGTGGCTAGGACCGTTTCTATGCCCTCCCTGCCAGACCAGATGTTATTGTTTCAGATGCTGGGATTATAGGTATTGTCTCAGTTTGTCACAGAGATGCCTTTATATTATTTGACCCTGGTTCCACTTATTCATATGTTTCCTTGTATTTCTCTTATTTTTTGGATATGCCCCGTGAGTCTTTAGTTTCTTCTGTTCATGTATCTACTCCTGTGGGTGATACTATTGTTGTGGACCGCGTATATCGGTCATATGTGGTAACTATTAGGGGTCTGGAGACCCGAGTGGACCTTTTGCTGCTCAGTATGGTTGACTTTGATGTAATATTAGGTATGGATTGGTTATCTCCATGTCATGCGGTTCTAGATTGTCACGCTAAGACCGTGACGTTGTCAATGTCGGGGTTGCCAAGGGTGTAGTGGAGCGGTTCTATAGACTATGTACCTAGCAGGGTAATTTCATATTTGAAGGCTCAGCGTATGGTTGAGAAGGGTTGCCTATCTTACTTGGCTTTTTGTGAGGGATTGTAGTGTAGAGACCCCTACTATTGATTTTGTTTCGGTGGTACGGAAATTTCCGGATGTGTTTCCTACAGACCTACCGGGCATGCCGCCTGTCAGGGATATTGACTTCGGTATTGATTTGGTGTCGGGCACGCAGCCCATTTCTATTCCACCGTATCGTATGGCACCGGCGGAGTTGAAGGAGTTAAAGGAACAACTTCATTAACTCCTTGAGAAGGGGTTTATTCGGCCTAGTGTGTCACATTGGGGTGCACCAGTTCTATTTGAAAAGAAGAAGGATGGTTCCATGAGGATGTGCATTGATTATAGGCAGTTGAACAAGCTCACAGTCAAGAACAAGTATCATTTGCCTCGTATTGATGATTTATTTGACCAGCTTCAGGGGGAGAGGGTGTTCTCCAAGATTGATTTAAGGTTTGGTTATCACCAGCTAAAGATTCGGGATTCGAATATTCTTAAGACAGCTTTCAGGACCCGATATGGCCATTATGAGTTCTTGGTGATGTCTTTTGGGCTGACCAATGTCCCGGCAGCGTTCATGCATTTGATGAACTATGTATTCCAACCCTATTTGGACTCATTCATTATTGTATTCATTGATGACATTCTGGTGTACTCTCGTAGCCAGGAGAATCATGCCCAACACTTGAGGATTGTATTACAGAGATTGAGGGTGGAGAAGCTTTATAGTGTGAGTTCTGGCTCGGTTCCATAGCAATCTTGGGGCACATGTTGTCTAGTGAGGGTATTCAGGTGGATCCGAAAAAGATAGAGGCGGTGTAGAGTCGGAGATTAGGAGCTTTCTTGGTTTGGCAAGCTATTACCGTCGATTTGTGGAAGGATTTTCATCTATTGCATTGCCCTTGACCACATTGACCCAAAAGGGTGCTCCATTCAGGTGGTCGGATGAGTGTGAGGTGAGCTTTCAGAAGCTCAAGATAGCTTTGACCACAACTCTAGTGTTAGTTCTGCCATCAACTTCAGGTTCTTACACCGTGTATTGTGATGCATCGAGGGTAGGTATTGGATGTGTTTTGATGCAGGAGGCTATGGTGATTGCCTATGCCTCGCGCCAATTGAAGACCCATGAGAAGAACTATCCTGTCCATGATCTTGAGTTAGCAGCTATTGTTCACGCCTTAAAGATTTGGCGTCATTTTTTGTATGGGGTTCATTGTGAGATCTATACTGATCACCGGAGTCTGCAGCATCTGTTTAAGTAGAAGGATCTTAATTTGCGCCAGCGGAGATGGTTAGAGCTTCTTAAGGACTACAATATCACTATTTTGTACAATCGGGGGAAGGCTAATATGGTAGCTGATGCTTTGACTCGCCGGGCGGAGAGTTTGGGGCATTTAGCATATCTCCCAGCAGCAGAGAGACCCTTGGCATTGGATGTTCAGGCCTTAGCAGGCAAGCTTGTCAGATTGGATATTTCGGAGCCGAGTCGGGTATTGGCTTGTGTGGTCTCCAGGTCTTTCTCTTTATGACCGTATCAGGGAGCGTCAGTATGATGACCCTCGCCTGCTCGTTCTTCAGGACAGGGTTCAGCGAGGTGATGCTAGGGATGTGACCATCGGTGAAGACGGCGTGTTGAGGATGCAAGGCCGGATATATGTGCCTAATGTATATGGGCTCAGGGAGTTGATTCTTGAGGAAGCCCACAGCTCGCGGTATTTCATCCATCTGGGTGCCGTGAAGATGTACCAGGATTTGAGGCAGCACTATTGGTGGAGGCGAATGAAGAAGGATATAGTTGGGTTTGTGGCTCGGTGTCTCAACTATCAGCAAGATAAGTATAAACATCAGAGACCGGGTGGATTGCTTCATAGGTTAGAGATCCCAGAGTGGAAGTGGGAGCGGATCGCCATGGACTTCGTAGTTGGGCTCCCACGGACTTTGAGGAAGTTCGATGCTATTTGGGTGATTGTGGATTGGCTGACCAAGTCCGCGCACTTCATTCCAGTTGGTACTACTTACACTTCAGAGTGGTTGACCGAGATTTATATCCGAGAGGTTGTTCTCCTGCATGGCATTCCAGTTTCCATCATTTGAGATAGAGGTACTCAGTTTACATCGCCGTTTTGGAGGGTCGTGTAACGAGAATTGGGTACTCGGGTTGAGTTGAGCACAGCTTTTCACCCTCAGATGGACGGGCAGTCTGAGCGCACTATTTAGATATTAGAGGACATGTTTCACGCTTGTGTCATTGACTTTGGGGGTTCATGGGACCAATTCTTGTCGCTCGCGGAGTTTGCATATAACAACAGTTACCAGTCGAGTATTTAGATGGCTCCATACGAGGTGTTATATAGGAGGAGGTGTAGATCTCCAGTAGGATGGTTTGAGTCGGGTAAGGCTAGGCTCTTGGGTACATACTTGGTCTAAGATGCATTAGATAAGGTGAAACTGATTCAGGAGCGGCTTTGCACGGCGCAGTCTAGGCAGAAGAGCAACGCAGCCACAAAGGTCCGTGATATGTCTTTTATGGTCGGGGAGAAGGTTTTGCTGAAGGTATCACCCATGAAGGGTGTTATGAGGTTTGGGAAGAGGGGGAAGCTGAGCCCCCGGTTCATTGGGCCTTTTGAGGTGCTTTAGAGGATAGGAGAGGTGCCTTACAAGCTTGCCTTACCACCCAGCTTGTCGAGTATGCATCTAGTGTTTCACGTTGCTATGCTTCGGAAGTATATTGGCGATCCGTCCTATGTTTTTGACTACAACACGGTTCAGTTGGATAGTGATATGACTTATGATGTGGAGCCGGTGGCCATTTTGGATCGGCAGGTTCGGAAGTTGAGGTCAAAGAACATAGCTTCGGTGAAGGTGCAGTTGAGAGGTCAGCCTGTGGAGGAGGCCACCTGGGAGAAAGAGCGGGAGATGCAGAGCAGATATCCACACCTATTTGAGACTCCAGGTATGTTTCTAGACACGTTCGAGGACGAAAGTTTGTTTAAGAGGGGGAGGATGTAATGACCTGGCCGGTCATTTCGAGAGTTATAGCTCCGTTTTCCCTATTTCTGCTTCCTTTTGTGCTTCTCAACTATATTATGATATATCGGGTTAGTTGGTTCGGGTCCGGAGTGGTTTCGGAGTGAATTGAGACACTTAGTCTCTAATTTAGAATCTTAAGTTGGAAAAGTCAACCGAATGTTGACTTATGTGTAAACGGTCTCAGGTTTGAATTCCGATGGTTCCATTAGCTTCAATAGGTGATTTTGGACTTAGGAGCGCGTCCGGAATGTGAATTGGAGGTCCGTAGTGGAATTAGGCTTGAATTGGCGAAAGTTGGAAACTTGGCGATTTCGGTCGGTAGTGGAAAATTTGATATCGGGGTCGGATTGGATTTCCGGAAGTTATAGTAGGTTCGTCTTGTTATTTGTGACGTGTGTGTAAAATTTGAGGTCATTCGGACGTGGTTTGGAAGGTTTCGACGTCGTTTATGTAATTTGGAAGTTTAGAAGTTCTTAGGCTTGAATCCGAGGGTAATTTAGTGTTTTGATGTTGTTTTGAGTGATTCGAAGGCTATACTAAGTTTCTATGTTGATATATGACTTGTTGGTATGTTTGGTTGAGGTCCCGAGGGGCACGGGGCGATTCCAGATGGCTAACGGGAGGTTTGGAATTTGGAAATGCATTTGAACTGCTGCTGCTGGTGTTTTTCCGCACCTGCGGAGGGGGAGCCGCAGGTGCGAGGTCGCAGGTGCGCTTGGGGAGCCGCAGATGCAGAGTTAGAGGACCTGGTCTGGAACCGTAGGTGCATAAGAGTGGTCGAATCTGCGAGCCCGCAGATGCGAGGCTGAGTCACAGATGCGAAAGTGAGGAGATTGGCCTTTTCCGCAGAAACGGAGGGAGATTGCGCAACCGCAGGTGCGAGAGGTTGGCGGCGGATGCGGAACCTGGAGTTTTAAGTGAGTTCTGCACCTGCGATGGGAATTCCGCAGGTGCGGTGTCGCAGAAGCTGGCAAGTGGACCGCAGGTGCGGTTTCACTGGGCAGAAGGTATAAAAAGGGGGACTTCGTGATTTTTGCTCATTTCCACCATTTGCAAGTCGGACCTTGGAGCTTTTGGAGCGATGTTTGAAGGGGATTCAAGGGTATTCACTGAGGTAAGTTTCTTGAGCTCTATTATCATTAGCTATGGTGTTTTCCCATTATGTTTCCGCCTAATTAGTAGGACCTTTGAAGTGAAATAAGGGGTTAGGGCTTGGGATTTGGAGAGAGTGATTGGGGGATTTGCGGAACCAAATGAGGTCGTATTTTGATGAATTTAGTATGGATAGACTCGGGAGGGAATGGACTTTCGGATTTTGTGACTTTTGTCGGATTTCGAGACGTGGGTCTGTGGGACGGGTTTGAGTGAAATTCGGGATTTGGCCTATAATTTGGTATTTTCCTTGTAGGATTCATTCCTTTAGCTCATATTGATCGTATTGTATTGCTTGTGTCTAGATTCGGGTCATTTGGAGGCCGGTTCGAGAGGAAAGAGCATTCTGGAGTAGGAGCTCTACGCTGTTGAGGTAAGTAATAGTTTTAAATCTGGTCTTGAGGGTATGAAACCCGGAGTTTAGTATAATGTGACTGTTTGGAGGTGGCACCCATTCTAGGTGATGGGCGTGTGGGTGTACGCCATGAGGGATTGAGACTTGGTCTGTCCCGGGAGACTGTGAAGTCTAATAGTCTTTATTTGTGTTTATATGCATTCTTGCCAATTAGAACTTGACTGCCTTTCATGATAGAAATTATGCTTAGGCTATATTCCTGCTCATGGTAGTTATATTCAGTCATAGTGATTTTTGTACATGTTTACCTCAGTCTATGCTATTTTCCCTAATGATATACTGTAACACTTTAATTTGGGTCGTTTTCCCTTTCTTTATTGAGAGCTATGAGACTAGAGAAGTTCATGACTGAGTGAGGCTGAGAGCCTGTTTATTATGTATTGTACCTTAGCACGTGAGTTGTCTGTGCGGATTCTGATGTGATATGGTGGCACGTGAGTTGTCCGTGCAGCACGTGAGTTATCCGTGCTGATTATAGCGCTTGGATTGTAGGAGCCCCTCATGAGTCTGAATACCCCCAGTAAGCGCAGGTACCTATTGAGCGTGTGTATTGAGGGCTGAGAGTTGAGTGTCGAGTTATTGAAGGTTTGAGTGGCAGTGTCTGTGAGGTTTCATCTATTTCAATTTGTTGCTGCATTTAGCTGATAATTGTCTGGTTGGAATCGGTAATTATGCAACTGATCTTTTGCTCATGTTTACTCTTAACTGTGAAAATTATCAACTGAATTGTTTTGTATAGCTCGTCACTACTTCTCAATTCCTTATTTATTTCTGTTACTTGCTGAGTTGGTTGTACTCATACTACACCCTACACTACATGTGCAGATCCAGGTGTGTCTGAGCACGGAGATTGTTGAGTCCAAGCCTGTTTGAGTTTCGGAGACTGCAATGTAGCTGTCAGCATCCGCAGGACCTTGTTACTCCTTCCACATTTCTTTCCGTTTTGTACTAATATTTAGACATTGGCTTTATAGCTTTAAATACTTAGACGCTCGTGACTTGATGACACCCCGATATTTGGGGCTTATTTTCCGCACTTTGTTCCAAATTTGAGTTTAACTTTGATTTTATGAAACATTTCTGATATTGAAAGCTTTACTTTACTTTTATATTTAGTTTGGAAGTATTTTTGGGAAGGTCGGCTTGCCTAGTACCACCGATAGGCACCATCACGACATGTTAGGTTTTGGGGTCGTGACATCCTTCTACTTATTTCCTTTTAATTTCGGTCTTCATCAGCTTTCCTTTATTTGTTTCTTCTCAAACTTTAGTAGTTTAATTTCTTTTATTTTCCTCTTTTAACTAGATGGGTTTGTAATTTAATTTTGCTGATTCCTTTATCCTCTTAAATAGAGGTAGACTTGTTTAATCCCGGGGAGACATTTCATACTGCTGAAATAGTTTCTTAGGACAGTGCCTAGCATGACTCAAGTCAACTTATGTATTATTATTGAAATTTTTGTTCTTATTTCCTACATCTTGTATGTGGACAAATAGAGAAAGAGACCTGCAAAGTTATTGAGCTATCAATTGCATTATGCACTAAGCCTATAAACACTAGGTAGAAAAGTAAAATTAAAGCATGCGATATGGAATGATAGAGATCAATCATTCATGTTGTGGAATAAGACATCAATCAATTTCTAAACAACATTAATATAATATGCTTTTCATAACACAATTGTATAGCACTTCTACCGTGGCCTAAATTAGAACAAGTTGTTTACTTTTTTTTTCTGAGCAAGCCAGTACATAAGCATCTTCAATACAATAAATACTCGTGCTTCGACTAGTTTTTCACGAGCTTCTTGTTCAGTTGAAATCTGATTTTATAGGCTGATATACCAGCAGGTGCATACCCTGTTCAAAAGCTGAACCATCTATTATTTGAAATGATGATAATGTCACTTATATTTTCTATAAAATATGTCTCCCTCACATGAGCCTGATTCTTTTATACGGGTTAAAGTTATAACAAAAATATTTAAATTAAAGTTTTACGTTAAATAAGCTCTCTCACATAGTAGGTTATTGCTCAAATTTAGTATTGGATCAGATTAATTAACACTTGAGGAAGACCGGAAATGGTGGTCTGGATACAAATTTCCAAAGCTGAAAGTGACGGCATAATTGAACAAATATAATTAAAGAGTAAGAAAACATCGTTCTAACATTACAATCAAAACTCTCGTATTGAATTGATGGAAAGATGATGCAATCCTGTGTCTTGTAGCCTCCAATGCTCTCCCAAAGCTTTCGAGGTCAAAAGTCCCTTTAAAACGTCTTTTGGTGTATTTATACAATGTAGGAGTGGGCCCGAGCGAAATTACCATTTTCAAGCCGAAACAGAAAAATACTCTGAGAAAATTATACAGGCGTGCCGCCCCATGCGAGGCGCTAGTGGGAAAGTTCAGAGAGTTGTTTCTGACAGACGGCAACATTTTACACTGCCGCGTTGCCCCATGCGGCGCGGGTGTGTAATTTTCCCAGAGTGTTTTGTTTTCTTCACGTTTTGACATCCAGACTTGGCTCCCGGCCTCCGAACGTGATCCCGGTTAAAGTTCTTGGGCTTTTACTCAGATTTCAAAGCTTCAAATTGTTCGATTTAGCTCCGGATTATCTTCTTAACTCGGAATCACTCATGCAAGGCATAAAACACATAAAAAGTGCAATACACTAATATTTAAGCTCAAACACAAGTAAAATGCAGTAATTGGAGTGCAAACTATGGCTAAAATACGGGTTTCTAGCCTACCATCAACACCCCACACTTAAATGATTACTCGTCCTCGAGCAATCAAACTGCACTTCACATAGAGACGACTTTCTTATTAGAAAACTTCCCTAACTCATCATGCCAAGAATATTTAAAGCAGACTAAGCACCCTATCATAACATCCTAGCCTTAAGACTCGACTCACATACACAATGTACTTCCAAACCTACTCACTTACTCTAATTCAGAGTCCAAAGACATTACCTTTCCTTCGCAAATCATGTGCCTTCACACCAAAGATAGAGAGTAGTTCCACACACAATAAAATTCAAGAACACATAGGAACTCAAGATAGAAAGAATTAACTCACTCTCAGAAATAAAACTCATGTGCCACAAAAGATGTACCATAGGTTTTCCCATAGTGTAATACTCTACTAATTGAGCTCATTCGGTCGAGGATCAAGTAGGACTTTATTTTGGTTGTAATGTAGGTTGCGGGACGAGAAGGATACATTTGGATATAGTGAATATACCTCCCTGAGCACTTTAATACATACAATTTCACAATTTAAACCCCACACTTAGGTTGAACCAAATTCCAACCTTCACACATAATAGCATCAAGCTCCCAATATCTTTAAGCACAGACAATATGAGAACTACCACTAGTGAGGAGTCCATTTTTCTTTTATAAGTTCTGATTTTTTGTTTTTTTTCTTTGCAAGAAAACTCGTTTTTTCTTTCAATTCTCTACAAGTGTCTCTCACAATTTCTTTCAAAGCAATGCACCTCTCTCCTTTTCTATAGTTCCACTAAAAACCCCAATCATACCTCAACTTAGCGTTTGCAAGCTCATAGCAAAATCAAGTGCTCAAGAGAGGGAAAAGGGTTCAAACAGATAGTTAATTCAAACAAAGTGGATCAGGCTTGTAATGTGATTGCCAAAGAAGTAGGATTACAGTCTCAAAGGGCTAACTAAGATACACATTAATTAGGTGGGTAAAAGCATATATCTTGCTCAACAAAGGAATGCTTCTATCACATCTTAGACTTAATAAAACTGCTATTTTGCTTTGCAAACATACAGGACAAGTTCTATACATCAACTGACATGCAGAAAATATCAACAACAACCTCACACACATATTGGCGCATAAATCACTCGCGATCGGATCTATAATGACTCTCTAGTCAAAGCAGTTAAGCAAAGTCAAAATCAACCAATTTAAAGTACTTATAAATGAGCCAAAAACTAAGCCTAGGTGTCACAACTAAGGTACTCATCGCTCTCAAGGCACAACAAAGTCAAGAAAAGTCATCTTCATTTAATACCATAGCACAAGACTTCTCTAACCCTAACAAAAGAAAACCTAACTACACCTGGTTCAAGCAAAACCCTTGGAAAAGAACTAGGGCACAAAGAAAACCTAAGGGGGAATCGTTACACTATCTAAGAAAAATAATTTTTTTTTCTTCGACTTTGATCCCTCAAGAAGACAGTCGAGGAAATCCATCGTCAGAAAAAGTCAAAACAATTTCCAATCAAGAGAAAACAAACACACATGTATATATTTACATCCCCCGCCCCCACATTTTAAATCGTGGCATGTCCCCATGACACACAAATAAAAAGTAAGAGGTAAATAAAACTCTCCTGACTCATCTAGTCGGGGTCTGAATCAAAGTTGGGATCTCCTTTGCACGCCCGACCCAGTGCACACATCAAGTTGCTCTTTTCGAACCCCCCTTGCTCCTTCCATCTTAAAGATCACCCTTTCCTCCCCCACTTTGAGCAAGAGTTGCCTTTCTTGAATGTCCATAATTGCCCTGCCCGTTTCCAAGAAGGGTCTCCCTAGAATCAGAGGGACCTCTCTATTCTCCTCCATGTTCACCACAATGAAGTTCATAGGAAACACAAATTTGTCCACCCGAACTAGCACATCTTCCATTATTCCTTCAGGTATGATTATGGTCTGATCCGTCAGCTGCAAGGACACATGTATCGACCTGATTTCTCCAATCTCTCCCTCCAATTTCCTGAAAGTAGACAAAGCCATAAGATTAATAGAAGCACCTGAATCACACAAAGATTTTTCAAACTTAATACTTCCTAAAGAGCAAGTTATAGTAAAGCACTCTAGATCTCCATACGTTTGAGGGAGCTTATTTTGCAGAATAGCACTACAATGCTCCGTGAGCTTGACAACCGATGTCTCTTCCACTTTCTTCTTTTTGGACAATATCTCCTTCAAAGATTCAGCATAAGCTGGCATCTATGAAAGCACATCTGTGAAAGGTATATTCACATGCACCTACTTGAGCACTTCTAGAAAGCGCCCGAATTGTTTGTACAGCTTCTCTCTTCTCTGCTTCTGCGGGAAAGGTAGAGCAGGCATATATTTACTTTCCTCAGTCTCCTCATTTATTGCATTCTCATCTTTCTTCTTCTTCTAAGCTCTAGTCTTTCCCTTCTTTTTCAGACCCTCAACTACCATCCCAGCACCTTCTTGAATGTTGTCATTTTTTTGCTCCTCCACAATCTCCACACGTCTTTCAATTAGCTCTTCCTTTTGTTTTGCCTTGGGATCCTCCAATACGTGCCCACTCCTCAAAGACACTATATTTATTGTCTCTTTTGTATTTATTTCAGTATCAATAAGGAAAGTTCCCGAAACCCTCTCAGATAATAAATTAGCTAGTTGCCCCACCTGTCTTTTCGAATGGTTGTGCCCTGTTCTTTGATAGTTGAGCCATAGGTTTCAAGCCTCTCATATATCTTAATAATAAAGGCCTTCATCAGATCGTCCATGCTAGACTGATTAGACCGTAGAGGGTGATATTGTTGCCTCTGCTTATGTTGAAAACCTAGAACTCCCTGTCCCTGGAGTCTAGAGTTATTTTGCTGCCATGCGTTTGCACTACCACCTGGTGAAATCCAAGAGAAACCTAGGTTCCTCTGCCCCATGGAGTCAAAATTGTTGCCACATTGGTAGTTGCCTCTATCAAAGCTCCCCACAACATTTACTTCAACTGAATCTTGACACTCATGTGTAGGGTGTCCCATTCCACAAAAGTCACATGCTGCTTGCGGCTCACTCTGTACCTTGGCCAATGTTAACTTTCTTATCTCTTTGGCCATGGTGTCTAGTTGGGCTTGCACTGATGTGTTAGAGTCTACCTGGTGAACCCAACTGATTGTCTTCTATCATTACTCTCACCAGGCCATTTGTTAGTATCTCGAGAGAGCTCATCAAGAATTGCAACAATCTCCTTAGTTTTCTTCTTCATTAAAGGACCTCCAACTGTAGTACTCAGAGTTCGCCGTGATGAAGGTTTCATTCCATCCCAAAAGTCCTGGAGTTGTATCCACAATTCAATCCCATTATGCTGACACTTTCTCACTATCTCCTTGAATCTTTCCCAAGCCCCACAAACTGTTTTAGTGTCCTTCTGGAAGGAGTTGTGAATTTACCTTCTGAATTTTACTATTTTTGCAGCTGAGAAGTATTTGTCAAGAAACTTTTTAGTCATATCTTCCTATCTCCTTATTGACCCAATTGGTAAGCTACGAAGCCAGCGTTTCATGTCATCCATCAGTGAAAAGGGAAATGGCCTTAAGTAGACTGCATCTTTTGGCACTCCGTTGTACTGGAAGGTGTTCATGATTTCCTCAAAATCCATCAAGTGAGTGTTAGGATCTTCATTCACTTTCCCTGTTCTAGATAGTTTGAAGCAAACCTTGCTTTAACTCGAAATTATTTACTGCTATTGGTGGAGGTCTGACACTAGATAGCCCCTGATTGTAGACTGGTCTGGCATAATCACCCAATGTTATACCAGCCCTGGGTATCATAATTTCGAACTGGTCTTCAACCAAGGGTGGATTTAGATTAAATCTTCGACCCCCCACCATCTTCTATTGTCTCATAAACAACTCTATGGGTTGCCTCAACTATTATTCGTGCAACTTCCTGTTGTGATGCCTCTCTTGCAGCAAAGTCTACTCCATTGTCACCGTTATTAGCCATGAGTTCTATAACGAACCGACCGGTCATTTTGAGTATTGTAGCACCTATCCCCTGTTTATTGCATCCTCTATGTTATATTATGATTATGTGACTTATCGGGATGTTTGGTTTTGGTTTCGGGTGAGTTTTGGAGTGAAATAGGACACATAGTCCCTAAGTTTGAGGTTTAAGTTAAAAGAGTTGACCGTAGTTTGACTTTTGTGTAGACGACTCCGGAATTGAGTTTTGACGGTTTCAATAGCTGTGTATGGTGATTTTAGACTTAAGAGCATGTCCGAATGTTGATTTGGAGATCTGTAGGTTGTTTTGTCTTGAATTGGTGAAAGTTGGAAAGTTTAAGGTTTGGAAGGTTAGAAAGTTTGACCGGGAGTTGACTTTATTGATATCGGGGTCGGTTTTGATTCCGAAAGTTGGAATAGGTCCGTCATATCATTTGTGACTTGTGTGCAAAATTGAAGTCAATCAGAGTTATTTTGGTATGAATCAGCATTAGTTTTGAAATTCGGAAGTTCATAAGTTCATTAGGCTTGAATCGATGCACGATTCGTGGTTCTAGTATTGTTTGATGTGATTTGATGCTTCGAGCATGTTTGTATGATAGTTTAGGACTTGTTGGTATGTTTGGTTGAGGTCCTGGGGGCCTCGGGTGTAACTCGAATCATATTCAGCGCATTTCGAAACCTTGGAGTTTGCTGAATCTCCTGCTAAAGTTTTCCTTGTACGCGATCGCGAGTGGGGATTCGCGATAGCGAAGAGCGGTTTGGTGAGCTGGTGAAAGTTGTTCTATGCAATCACGAGAAGGTTCATGCGATCATGATGTTTGAAAGGTTAGTAAATCGTGAATACGTGTCATTGGTCGCGTCTGCGAAGAAAGAATGAGGGGACTCGGGGTCCACGCATTTTTTTCTTCGCGATAGCGTGAAGGGTTCCGTGATAGCGTAGCTTGTGAAGTTTTGTGAGTCGCGTTTGCGTGTGGACTTCCGCATTCGCGGAGAGTTATTTTTAGCAGTTGTGAATTTGTGCTTCGCGATTTCCGCAATCGCGAAGAAGAACGACTGGGCAGCAGAATAAATTTTCAAAAGCGAGGGTTTCATCTCATTTTTCATATTTTGTACCTAGAGAGCTCGGTGTTAGGTGAAGTTTCGAGAGTTTTTCAAGGAAATCGTTGGGGTAAGTGATTCTAACCCGGATTGGACTATATTTCATTAATCTATTGTTATTTTTATCATCTAATTAGTGATTTGAGTTGGAAATTTGGATAAAGAATGGTGAAAACTTTCTAGATTAAATTTTGGGTTTTGAAAAGCGATTTGCGGTAGGGTTTGAGTAATTCTTGTATGGTTGAACTCGTTATCAAATGGGCGTCCGAATTTTATAATTTTGGTCAGGTTCTTAGATGCAGGCCCGGGTTGATGTTTTGAGTTGATTTTTTATTTCTTTGGAAAGATCGTAACTTCATTCTTCGAATTAGTTTCATGTAGTTTATATTTAGGGTATGAAATTGTTTTGGCTAGATTCGAGTCATTCAAAGTTGGATAATCGAAGGAAAGGCTTACTAGTAGATTGAGTTAGCGTGTTAAGAGGTAAGTGTCTTGCCTAACTTTGTGTGGGAGAATTACCCCTTAGGATTGGTGTTGCTTTGTGATAATTGTGATGTGTGGAAGCCGTGTACGCAAGGTGACGAGTGTGTACATAGGCTAAATGTAGAAATTTTCCGATTTTAGCCATGTAGATTTCTTTCATGCCTTAATTGAATTGTCTTAACATGTTATATTCATCATCATTAATCTATCTTTGCATGCTCTACTTGTCTTATCTCTTACTTGTTAATTGCTCTACATATTTAGTTGAAGTTCTTGTTTCCTTTATTCCATATTCATTATGTAACCATTGAATTCTCTACTTGAAGTTATTATTCTTGGAATATCTTGTTGTTAAAATTGGTATTGAGGTATAAAGGTCGTGATTCACATTGACGCAAAATGTTAAGTTGTGAAATACTTTTCTTGTTGAGTTATTTACTTCGGGTTGTTATTGTTGAGACTCGTGTATACATTGTGGTTGAGCCATGTGCTATTTATTGTGAGAACATCATTGTTGTTGGTTTCTTTGGTAAGTTATGATATTGGGCACTTGAGATGCGATTTGTGATATGTTGTGATATTGATACATATACAGTGGTATACGATTTTGGGGTTGAAATGCATGCGGTGAGATAAGGTGAGCTTGATACGCGCGGCTTGTAGGGGAGCTACTAGAAGCCACGTGGTGTGATAAGGGGGCTAAAACGCAGGATGCTATTTCGGGAAAAATAATTTTTAAAACTAAATGCAAGGCTCCCGCGGTGATATAAGGAAAGATTGTGGATTATTTTTGTGATTTGAGACTACGAGGAGGTACCTCAGTAGTGACTCTTGTTTGTATTTATTTATTACTTCACTTATGTTTGGTTGTTTCGTTTCCTTGATTTAACATTTCTTGTCTTCTTTCGTGATGCATTATTTGCCTTGATTCTGTGTAGTTTAATTTTGGCATACTCCTTAATTGTTTCATTTCCATTGTTATTATTATTGCACCGTTAAATTATTCGTCATGTTTCTTATTTATTTCAGTAGGGCCTTGACCTGACCTCATCACTACTCTACCGAGGTTAGGCTTGGCACTTACTGAGTACCGTTGTGGTGTACTCGGCACGAAGTTTAAGAGAAAAGATGAAGATTTTTGAAACTTGTGGTCTTAAAAGCTTAAGGGGTAAAAGCTTTGTGGGGCCATGACATTTGTGTGGTTATAAAAGTTTTTCATTAAGGGTAAAATTGGTGAAATAAAAAGTTTAAAGTTGAATGACGAGCACAAAACACAACGAAATTGATGCACGCTAGCCAAAGATGGTATAGTTAAATATCGTCTCCACAGGGATTGGATTTAAACAATGTTCTAGTAATTTCTGGTTTGACTGCTATTCAGGATGATCAAAACTTGATTTGGATTGATTACGAACTAGATTAACAACTAAAGTAAAGCAACTGACAATAGACTGCAAAGAATTAGAGATTAGCAGAGTTGGTTTCTTATCAATGTGAGGAAAAAGGGTCATCACAGGATTAGGTGCAAGATATCTATTTGGGATTTAACTCTAGTTTAATTCACTCTAATATTCTAATGATTCTCACGAATTCAGTCGATGATTAGTTCAAACATGTAGTCAAGACTTCTCCTCTCGACTAAATCTTAGCTCTACAAGGTGAACTAATATAAGCACTATAAAAATATGCAAGCATGCATTAATAGATTAGTCTTCAGGAAAACGTCTCTCAAATATTCTCCTAACTTGATTTAATCAACAATTCAACAAGCTCTTTCGATTACTTAAGAGAATCACTGAATTAAATCAAATAAAATAATACAAAGATAATCACTAATATCCTCTTTCATTAAATAAATCGATGAATAAAGCTGCAACAATTCAAAGCTCCAAAAACGAATTCAAGCAAGAAACTAGAGTTAAAATCCATAAATATTTATCAAAATACCATATCCATCAAACCCTAAGGGAAACTACTCCATAATCATGGAGGAAATTATCACAAATATAATTAAAGAGTAAGAAAATTTCAATATAACGTTATAATCCAAACTCCCATATTGAATTGATGGAAAGATCATGAAATCATGTGTCTTGCAGCCTCCAATGCTCTCCCAAATCTTCCATGGTCAAAAGTCCCTTCAAAAATGTCTTTTGGTGTATTTATACCATGTAGGAGGGGGTCGGGCGAAACTACCCTTTCCAAGCCGAAACAGGAAAATACTCGGAGAAAATTGTATAGGCGTGCCGCCCCATGTGTCGCCTCATGCGGTGCGCTAGTGGGAAAGTTCAGAGAGCGGTTTCTGACATACGGCAACATTTTAGACTGTCGCCCCGCCCCATGCCACACGGCTGTATAATTTTCCCAAAGTGTTTTGTTTTCTTCACGTTTTGACATTCAGACTTGGCTTCCGACCTCCGAACGCGATCCCGGTTTAATTTCTTGGATTTTACTCAGACTTCAAATTCAAATTATTCGATTTAGCTCCATATTATCATATTAACTCGGAATTACTTTCCGCAAGGCATAAAATACATAATAAGTGCAATACACTAACATTTAAGTTCAAATACAAGTAAAATGCAGTAATTGGAGTGAAAACTACGACTAAAACATGGGTTTCTAGCCTACCATCAATACCCCACACTTAAACCATTGCTCGTCCTAGAGCAATCAAACTTCACTTCACATAAAGATGAGCTTATCAGACAACTTCTCTAACTCATCATGTCAAGAATATTTAAAGAAGACTAAGCATCTTATCATAACATCCTAGCCTCAAGACTCGACTCACATGTGTCACGTATTTCAAAAGCTACTCACTTACTCTAACTCAGAGGCTAAAGACATTACCTTTCCTTCGCAAATCATGTTCCCTCACACCAAAGATAGAGAGTAGTTCCACACACAATAAAATTTAAGAACACATAGGAACTCAAGATAGAAAGAATTAACTCACTCGGGATTGAATCTATCTCGATCTTTAGTCAAAGAAGTTAAGCAAAGTCACAATCAACCAATTTAAGGCACTTATAGACGAGTTAAGAACTAAGCCTAGGTGTCACGACCCAAAACCAACCCCTATCGTGATGGCGCCTATCGTGGAACTAGGCAAACCGATTCATTTCCAAAACAAACTGATATTTTCATTTTAAAGATAATTTCAAGGTTATTTGACATAAAACCTCCATTAAAAGAGTTCAAATCAAAGAAAAATAGAAGTGCAGAAAAGAAAATACCCGACATCGGAGTGTCACTAGTCATGAGCATCTGCTACAATCTGTCTAACAATATCAAGGCTAACTCAGCCTGGAAAATAGCTACATACAACTAGAGAAAGATAAGAGGGAGAAGAGCAGGGGCTGCGATCGCCAAACAGCCACCTTGCTATCTCCAAGAAAATCTGCAACCAAACAAACTCAATAACCACTACCGTGTCCAGTTACACCTGAATCTGCACACAAGGTGCATGGAGTAACGTGAATACGCTAACTCAGTAAGTAACAACAATAAATAAAGACTGAGCAGTAGTGACGAGCAATAAAGCATATAACGTTCATATCAGGAAATCTCAGTAAAATACCACATGCTTTAAAAAATCAGGATTTGAATCCAATATCTCGTTTAAACCCAGTTCCAGTAAAAATCGTTTAAAGACATTTTTCCAACAATTTTTCAAACAAAGGCTCAATGCAAAGGTGAGCACAAATGGTGAAATCATAAATAGCGTCTCGCGCAAAACATCACTCATATACAGCCCCTCGGGCAAACCTCACAGTCACTCGTGCCACTCGGGTATACCTCACAATCACTCATGTCTCCCAGTCACTCAGCACTCGGCACTCGCACTCAGTAGGTACCTGCGCTCATTGGGGGTGTGTACAGACTCCGGAGGGGCTCCTTCAGCCCAAGCGCTATAATCTGCACGGACAACTCACGTGCTATAATAATAAAGTATGTTGCAGTCGGGCAGCCCCGATCCACACTCATCCTCACAAATCAGGCCCTCGACCGATATCAAACATAAATACGCTGCAGGCGGGCAGCCCCGATCCACACTCATCCTCACAAATCAGGCCCTCGGCCTAGCTCAGTCATAAACCTCTCAAGCCAGTCAGGCATTTTAGTAAAACAGGGCATTCGGCCCAAAATATTTATATGCATCAAAATAGAGTCATAAAACTGAGTTACACGGTAAATAAGTATAAACATGACTGAGTATAGATTTTCAAAGAAAACAATGAGAGGATGGTAAGAAACAGCCCCTAAGGGTCCAAACAGCATTGGCGCAAGGCCCAAACATAGCATTCAGCCCAATTTACAGAAATTCTTTCTAAAACATATAAGTATCAAATGGTTTCAACAAAGTATGCAACTTTACAGTTGCTACGGGACGGACCAAGTCACAAATCCCCANACGGTAAATAAGTATAAACATGACTGAGTATAGATTTTCAAAGAAAACAATGAGAGGATGGTAAGAAACAGCCCCTAAGGGTCCAAACAGCATTGGCGCAAGGCCCAAACATAGCATTCAGCCCAATTTACAGAAATTCTTTCTAAAACATATAAGTATCAAATGGTTTCAACAAAGTATGCAACTTTACAGTTGCTAAGGTACGGACCAAGTCAAAAATCCCCAACAGTGCATGCCCACATGACAGTCGCCTAGCATGTGTGTCACTTTAAAATAATAGAATGATACGAAATCCGGGGTCTCATACCCTCAGGAGTAGATTTAAAATCGTTACTTACCTCAAACCGGTCAAATCTCTAACCCGCAATGATCTTGCCTATGGAATTGGCCTCCAAATGCTCTGAATCTATTCACAATCAGTACAATATCATCAATACACGCTAATAGGATGAATTCTACAAGTAAAACTACAAAATTAGACCAAAACCCGAAATTGGCTCAAACCCGGCCCCCGAGCCCACATCTCAAAATCTGACAAAATTTACAAAACTAGAAATCGCATTCACACACGAGTCTACCCATACCAAGTTCATCAAAATCCGACATCGTTTGGTCCTTCAAATCCTTAAATTACTGTCTAACAATTCCAAGCCCTAACCCCTCATTTTCACTAATTAGCATGATTAAAAAATGGAAAATCACCATATATACAAGTATTAGGGCTCAAGTAACTTACCTCAACGAAATCCTTTTGATTCCCTCTTCAAATCCCTCCCAAAAGCTCCAAAACCCGAGTTGAAATTGTGAAGAATGATCAAAATTTGCAAAGGGTTCTATTTATGGTTTCTGCCCAGGGTTTTCGCACCTGCGGCCATTTTCTCGCACTCGCACGACCGCACCTGCGGTCCAAGAAGCCACACCTGCGCAACTCACTTAGTCACCCAGATTCCGCACCTGTGGACCTCTTCCTCGCACCTGCAGACTCGCATCTGCGGTCCCAGGTGCGCATCTGCGAAACCAGTCCAAACTTCTCATCTCCGCATCTGCGCTCAAAGCCTCGCACATGCATTCCCGAATCTTCAGCTGGTGATAACCGGACCTCAAATCGATCTTGGAGAACACCCTCGCTCCCTGAAGCTGATCGAATAAATCATCAATACGAGGCAAAGGATACTTGTTCTTGACTGTGACCTTGTTCAACTGCCTGTAATCAATACACATTCTCATGGAACCATCCTTATTTTTCACAAATAGAACCGGTGCACCCCAAGGTGACACGCTAGGCCGAATAAACCCCTTATCAAGGAGTTCCTGAAGTTGTTCTTTCAATTTCTTCAACACCCCGGTGCCATACGATACGGTGGAATAGAAATGTGCTGAGTGCCCGGCACCAAATCAATACCAAAGTCAATATCCCTATCAGGTGGCATGCCCGGTAGGTCTGCAGGAAACACATCCGGAAAATCACGTACCATTGGAACTAAATAAATGACAGGAGCCTCTGCACTAACATCCCTCACAAAAGCCAAATAAGATAGGNATTCCCGAATCTTCAGCTGGTGATAACCGGACCTCAAATCGATCTTGGAGAACACCCTCGCTCCC